>WTSP01026471.1:15469-78436 GCA_025331215.1 Actenoides lindsayi
TGCTCCTCAAAGGCAGCACAAGCTGGGGAAGTCACAAAGACCTTTGATAAACATTTGCGTGCTTTGTTCCCCCTGCACCCAGGTGGTTTCCTGTGTGTGTCTGGCTAGGTGTTGGTCCAGGTCCAGCCATCTGTTACTGTCGTTTGATCCATGGTTTGAAGCACAGCACAGAGCTTCCGCCAGGAATGCCTGTGTTTGTAGGATGGGGAGTGTGAATATGGACCCCTCTTGCACATAGGAGGGATGGATATTGATGTATCCCATAACTGGAATTGCTTTAGCAGCAGATGTTCCCTCAGTGTCCTGCTGATTGATGGATGCATGAAATTAGTTGGTTTGGAGCCCAGCAGATCAAGGCATTGTGGCCGCTCTCTGAAGATCTAGTGCACCCAATATGTGCATGAGCCACAGCAGGGCAAGATGACCCATCTGGGCTCAAACTGGTGTGCTCTGAGGTAGGGCAGTGAGCGGAAACCAGTTGCAAGCAGCATAATCCTACACCCATCATGGGGTCTTTTCTCAGCACAGCAGGAATGGGTGTTTCCAAGGATGGCTTCAGAGTTGTGGGTCTGTGGAGTCTTCTCTCCTTGGAGTTTAGGTCTGTGAGGTCTGCCCTAGGGTAGATCTGCCCTTCTCACCATGGGAATACTGACAGGATGGCTTCTTCTGAATTTGCGAGTAATGCAAATTTCCGGGGAAAATGAATTTCAATGGCATGGCAAGAAAAAAGGCCAGGCCAAGCTGAACCAGCTCCTTGTAGCCAACAGCACTAGTCTGCAAAGTCCTCTGGCTAAAGTTTTGCCAGTGACTCGTCACTGGTACAACAGGGGGCAAATATCTGAGGAAAACCAACCAAGGAGTGTTGCATCCAACTCCCACAGCTGAGCTGTGATTTAGAGGTTTGCTATGCTGGCTGTGGCTGAGAGGGGAGAAATCCCACCTAGCTCTAATGGGATCCCACCTAGCTCTAATGGGGGTCATTACTCTGATGTGAAGGCAAAAGGAGGTTTTGGGGATATTAAGTCTTTTGAAGACTTCTGTAATCTTCCCCCAGCATGAGATGAGTCAGTGAAAGCCATCCCCCTCCTCCACAAACCTTAGATTATTAAATTTGAAGCTCTCTGCTGTACCAGAAGGCAGAAATGAAGTTTGGTCATTCCTGCAAGAATCCCAACTTCTGGGAGTTCAGGAACACTTCTCTCCTAGGAAGCATCCAGGCTTTGCTTTGTGCCTCCCACAAGCCCTCTTCTCTTACTACTTTTTTCCCTATGTTTAATCATCCTCATTGTTTTAAAGCCACGCATAGTTTATTTAACTCGTCTAGCCTGCATGACCAGGGACTGGTTCTTGTCTTGCCTTTCCCTGCCACAGATTAATATTTATTAGCAGGCATCCATTTCCACAATGCTCCCTGTTAGTTTCATGTGTCCAGCTGAAGCTTTTCAACCTCATGCCCCTCAAAATATGGCACTATTTAACACAATTCTTCTTGCCGTCAGTCTCTTAGCTTCAAGAAGTGTAAAGATGCTTTTGAAATAACTCATCGAGCACAGTCCATTGAGCTAGAGGGGTGTCTCATCTTGCTCTGCAATGATGGATCACAGCTGTAGAGAGGAGGATGAGGGCAAGGAGAGCATGCAGTGGGGGTCACAGTGATGAAGCACAAGATGTTGCAATCCCTACCTGTCGTAGTTAATTTTTACCCTTGTGAATGACCCTGATGGAATTGTGAGATTTTAGATTGATCGATTTTTAAGGGAATGCCTTGAGGAGGAGTAATGACAATTAGGGTGTGGGAGAGAGGGGTCCCTACAACAGCCCAGCCAGCGCTTGAGAAGCCCTCAGTGGTATTTTCTGCCCACAACCACGGTCTCTGGGAGGCTGTGCTTCACCTGAGTCACTTCATCCACATCTTTTCTGCCTCTGTCTCACCTGTTATCTACTAATTAATTGTCTCTGTGTTTGTCCAAGTGCAAGTGGGCACTTCGGAGACCTAAACAGCTTCTTGGATGACAACAAATGGGACACAGACCTATGGACATAACTAGAAAAAAACACCAGGGAGGCATCTCCCCCAGAGAGCATTTCCACCATTTCTACCCCCCGCCAAAATGTTTTTTCAGGAGATAGTCTGTTTTTATCCCAGATTCTCAGGACCTGTGATCAGCTTGTACAGTCTTTACCTTTGAGGTGATGGAAAAGAGGAATATCCTTCCTCTCCCTGAGTGTTGGTGATACACCTCCAAAACTGCTCTCAAGAAGAACCAGGCAGAGAAGTGTCTAAACTTGCCAAACCAAACAAAGATGATGTTTTCTTTAGCCACCTCTGCCAGAAAATCCCCAGGTTCTTCCTGGCCTACAGACTGAGCAATCCAAGCAATCAATCATAGTTATGTGGTGGCAGAAGTTCCTTCTCCAACCAGCAAGGAGGCTTCAAAATGCCTTGCCCATTTGAGGTTATATATGATTATATATTTATATGCTCTTATGTAAAAGTTCTTGGAGGTGAAGGCAACTCTTCAACAACTGAAGAACATAAACTTTCATAAACTGCCTGGTCTCTTGAATTTGGCTGTGTAGTGGAGAATTGAAACAAGAAAATTAGAGATGTGCCTATTTTTGGTATCTCCTTGCTGAACCCCAAAGTCTTTGGTGCAGAGCATGGCAAGAATGGATCCTGAAAAGAAAATCATGGTCCCCAGGAAGGACTGGTCAGATTAACCTGTGAGTCATACCCAGAAACTCTTTCATCCAACTGCTCAAGTACAGCATCAGCAAAATGCTCCCAGGTGCTCCCACCTGCAGTTACATGATGTTTGCACAGAACAAGAGGTTGACTGTAAGAAGGAATTCTCAGGAAACTGGTATCATAGGATTGTTTTGTCTCTGTGCTCAGAAATAGTGTTATTAGCTAACTCTGTCCCCTGGGAAGTCACCTGCCCCAAACTTAAAATTTCAAGCCCTGCCTTGCTTCTGCAGAAGCCCAGCCCTAGTGTCCTGATTTGGAGCTTCTGAGAAATCTCAAGGTGGAGAGGGAAGCACAAGGTGAAGGGCACAGATAAATTCTATCTCCCATTGCATTCCAATGGACATTTCCTTGGTTTATCAGCAAGATCTGTGCAGCTTAATATATATGAAGCAGTCAGGGCTGGAGAAATATCAGTAGGGAATGATGCCTATCAAGTCCCTAGACCATGGAAAATGAGATCCTGTGGTTTTCTGCACAAGTGTATGTCTGTGAAACTGCTCTGCCATGGCTTATTCTGCATTCAGTGATGTTCTTCAGATGCTGCCATCCATGCAGTCTTACTCCTCTCTTGTTGACAATAGAAAGCAAATCTCATTATTTGTACCACATCTACAGGAATCATCTTCCTGAGAAAAATGCAAGAATTTTTAGCCACGAACCAAATCACCATAACAGGTTCTGGATGCCTCAGGCAAGACAATAGACTAGATTTATTATGAGGATCAGTGGCTGTAGAAGACCTGAGTGGCTTCAGGGCCTTTGTGGTCGAGCTTATCCAGTTTATCTAAGAGATGAGTCTTATCAAACAATCAGAGAGATTAGGATATTTCTGACATTACCCACCAGTTTAGGTGCATATATTAAGACAGGTAGGTCCTGATTTAGTACTTCATTAGACATTCAGAGCTTCCCCTGCGAGTTAATTGGAGTGTAGGGTTTGCACTTCCTCATAACGGGACTTGGGATGCCACAATTGTTGAGCACTTTTGAAAACAGAACTTAAATGACCCTAAACTCTTCTGGACCATCTGAAGGGGATTAAGGGAATTCCAGCGTGGAAAGAGAATGACTCTGTTTATTTTTTCTTGTAGTCATGAATGTAGCACTGAGTAAAATACTTTTAGGAGGCATCCAAAGACTGCACTGCCAAGGGCTACTGGTGAGAGACAGCTGGAAAAGTTTTTAGTAGGGCTGGGATAGGTAAATCCACACTCTGAATAAAGCACTGAGAAATGATAGAAATGGTGATGGGTTCCTTCCAATCCAAGGTATTTGCATCTTTACAAAACACACCTGAGATTTAGTGTCACGTATCTCTCCAGCACCCCAAAACTAATGGTGGAGCTTAACACATTTTCAGGAGAAAAAAGTACAAATACACAGAGCAATCTTTTAGAGACTGGAGATTGAAATTCAAGGCCATGTCATCAGGTATTTTAGTATTTGACTATGTCAGATCTGACTATGTCAGGTGTTAAATAGACTTGATCATCATTTACCCATCAGGTTTTTTATTTACTATTTATTGAATTTTTTGAGCCTTGCTCAAGCAGCTTGCATTGATGTGATTGTCAGTGTTCAGACCAGGAAAACAAGGCTGACAGGAGGGTCAGAGGTGGGGTTTGCCTTCAGAAAAGAGGCAAATTTTACTTACCTCCAAGGCAGAACAAGGGAAGTATGTTCCAGGTTCAGACCTTCTGGGATTTGTAACACAAAATATCATCCAGTTCCTCTCTTATATCAAAGACCCTCAGGTCAGGTCTCTGACCCTGTCTGCTGTTGTCTGCTGTAGATTTTATGGCATTTAGTCTTTTGTGCTGAAAATCTCAGGCTGTTGCTTGTGGTCTGAGGCCTGGAGTTTTCAAGAGCTCTTCTGAAATGAACATCTTCGATGAGCTGCCTGCAATGGCCAGAGCTCAACTCACTGCCTGTCCTTCCCATGCACCTGTTAGAGTTTCTAACTCTGTCGTTCTTCAGTAACTAAACTCACTGGGAAAAGAGCACCGTGCTCTGAAGGGGTGCCTGCTGGGGCCACTTTCTTCTGCTGACCATGCTTCTTCCATTTACAGGTTCCATGTACGACGGTTTAGCTGATGGTTATGGCTATGGGACATCCCGGGGCAGCTATTACGCCAAAACTCAAACAGGAAACAGCAGCTGGGGATATCCGGTAAGATGCTCTTTTTTTCTGGGAACTGTGGCATAATCTTGAGGTAACCTGCACAGAAAGTACCCTCCAGCAGGAGCAGTAGCAAGGTCATAGGACTTCAGAAACTTGCCTGAGAGAGATTGTGCATGGCCATGGCTATCTGAGAAAGTAACTCAGCGTAATGGAAGGGGATGATCAAGGACCCTATATCTGTGTGGCACGTGGCTGGAGATTTTAATGTGGTCAAGATTTAGTTTGGGTTTGTGGATTGGTATCTTCATGGCACAAGAGGTTTGCAGGTGTTTGAGGGATCGCTCATGGGTTTAGTCTCTTCTAACTCAGTTCAAGTTTGGAGCACATCCATTGCTCACATGGAACAGTGTCCATTTTTGTTTCCATGTACCAAAACTTCTCTGTGAACAACACTGATGTGGTTGAGTGGCGGATTTGCATCGTAACTGCGTTGCTATAACCAACCTCATTGCTAGTGCAGACTCTTTTCAGATATTCTCTGAGCTTGGGAAAGAGGTGGTCCTCTTCTCCATAGTGATATCCAAAGAAAATCTTACAGACTGACAGTAAAAGCACAGGGGAGATAGTACTTGTCGTGGTGCAACGTGAATTTATACATCCCACAGTGGTCCTCATCTTGTCCTTGGTGACAAACTCTTGGTACACTGGAAATCACTCCAAATCACTCCATCATCTACTGGGACAGCTTGTGCTATTTTGCACCTCCACCTCAGACCTGTATTCTGTTCTTTCTTGGTTTTCATCAGCTATGGAGTAGAAAGGAGCAATTCACAGATCTGGGATTTGAATACAGGAAAAAGAAAGGGCTCCTTTCAACAGCTCTGGGACTGTAAAACAGCTCCCTGTCAACCATCAAAGGGTTGAAACCAGGAAAGGTGCTTATGTTGACTTCAAGCACACAGACAGAGGGTTGAAACTTTTCCTGGTAGTTACCAGGTCCTCTGCCATCACCATTCCTCAGCTTCAGAAGGATTTTTCTGTTGTCTTACTTAATGGTCTTGGTGTAGCACACTTGCTTCAAGGCAGCGATGTCACTTGCTAGGTTTGCATCGCTGGGTTTGCTGCCTACTGCATGTTCAGTAGGAAGGACTGGGAGCACTGGCATGTCTTTGAAATGTTTATTTACAGACTGTCTGCTGACTTGTTTCAACGTCCTTTGTTGATCTGGTTAAACCCCAGACCGTGGTGTTTCTGCCTGGTCTTAGACCAAAAGCGTGATTATGATGGGTCAGGGCAGAGGTCCATCCAGCCAAATGTCCTGTCTCCATCACTAAAGAAGTGATGGGCCTTTGGAGAGGGGTCTAAGCATGGCAAGCATGCAGTGATACATCCCAGAGTGTTTCTGTGGCCACTGTAAATTTGCAACTGAGGGACCTCCAGAGCCAGAGGTGGAGTCTCTGAGCTTTGTAAACCAAATAATTGTGACATTTCCTTTCAATTATATAATTGCCATTTGTCTGTTGTGCGTCTTGAATTGAATTTGTTATGCTTTGTCTAAGCAAAACTGCTCTGCTCCAGCCATTCCAGTAGTTTCTAACTGGTTAGTTTTGCTAAAGTGACGGGAAGCCAAGACCCAGCTCTGAAATTGTCCCTCCCGCAATGCTCATGCTGACAAGGTGGTAATGGAGTTAGTGCTGTTGGTTTGAAGACTATTGTTTCACTGTGTTCGTTCCTGATCTCCTTCCCAATCATTATGACAACTGGACAAGTGTTGGGTAGTTAGCAATGCCATCGGCTGCTGGGGATTTCAGTCCAGCAGTGTTGGTGTTCTGGTGAACCGCTCGCAAGATGGTTGCAAAGATCAGGGCCTCCATTAGGCACCATAGAACTGGACACAGCAGTTCAGTCACTTCTGGTGCACTGTGGATTTATGCTGCCTCTGGCTTTTCTTGGAATGGCTCTTCTGCGTTTACTGATGAGGGAAGGTCTTTCTCCAAACCTAAGTGTCTTACAAGCCTTCCATTCTAGAAAATTTTGGTAAAGGTCTTCGGGCCTTGGGATACTTTAGAAAAAGTGACTGGGACTTGTGAAGGATTCACAGTAAAATTTCTCTTACCTAACTGTGTCTATCTGAAAATCAGCCATTTAGTCTTAACAAGTTGTCTGGACTCCTCCCATAGCCAACAAAGGGAGAGTATGAGGAGGTGATTCATCTTCTCTATCTTGGAGATCTGTCAGGTCAGGATGAATCAGCCCCTCTGGATGTCTATCTTCTTCCACTGATAGCTGGATGGGAGCAGTCACCTAACAGGTCGATGACTGACTGCAGTTAGGGGCGATGAGTCCCAAGTGCCATTGGCACATTGGAACATATAACCTCAAGCCTAAATCTGCTTAACAAGCTTAACAGACATCATACTCCCCAACCACACTGAGGAACCTCCTCCATTTTGCTTCTTCCAGAAAAGTATTAAAGGTTTACACACATCCATGACCAGCATCTGGCTTGGATTAACTTCAACTTTTGTCTACAGACCTGCTTGAAGTCTGTGCAGGTTCTAGGAATTCTAAAAAATGTTTACTCTTTCCAATTCCTGGGTTGTAAAACATGAAAACAAAGGTAGAGCAAACATAATTTTGAGGACAAAATTGCTGGACTTCTTTCCAGCTGGAGTGAATGTTTCTGAGAAGTTGCAAAGTCCTTTGAGATGCACAGGCTAATTCAGATAATCCAGAGAAATGACCCAGTATAGTACGCAGGAAAATTACTTACTCTTAATACTTCTGGAGTTAAAAATGCGTAACAGGCAATCCATGTCCATGCTGCTGCTCCACAGCAACTGCAACTTAGACACTGCTCCTAGACGGCCTTAGATCGTGACTCTAGATGACAGGACAGCTCTTAAAACCTATTATTCCTGCCTTCTCTTTTTGTCTTGTTTTGTGTCTTCTTGGAAACCTCAAGCTTTTTGCTTCTGAGTTTTCTTCCCAATCTTATGATACTGATGTTCAAATATTAGAGCAAAAGAAATTATTATCTGGAGGAAGAGCTCTCTCTGGATTAGTCAGCACTACTGACTAAAACCTTTGATTTACACATTATTAAAGAATATTTTCTGTTCACTCCTTCTGTTTGTAGTATCACTGTAACTAGCATTTCAATGACTGTAGGTAACGCTGAATTCAGTAGGACCACTTCAGACACGGGCACTCTGAGAGCAGCAGGTTTGAACTTGCCTGCAGCATTTCCTTGGTTCACATGTCAGGGATTAGCTCAGACTTCAGAGGTGAAGTCCCCAGTCCCATTTGCACAGTGACCATGGTGAGATGCAGTATTGGGTGCATCAGTGACTGAAAACCTCACTGTGATAGGTGATCTTTCAATCCACGTGCTTTTGAGCCCAGAAGATCCTTAGAGACATTTGTCTCCCTCCTGACAATGTGAGTTATGTGTGACCACCCAAAGCCATCCAACCACAGTAGCTGGTAATGTCATGTCCTGTTGTAAGGCCTGAGAAGTGCCTGAGGTCCCACAGAAGGTACAGTGATGACCACAATGTACACTGACAAACCTGAGGGAGGTTTACGTTAGCTGAACTGGGAACCTAAAGCAGTGCAATAGATGCAGAATCATAAGATACCAGGTTGGAAGTGACCTAAAGGATCACCTGGTACAACATTTGTTGGCAAAAGCATAAGCTTAACTCTGATGCCTCACTATCCCCCCAAAAATGAGATCTGTTCAGCACAGGGCTTCAAGTCACTGTCACAATCTGGTGGTCCATGGGTTGCAGCAAGCGCACTGTTCACCCCAACTGCAGATGCAGCTTTGGAGATGCACAGCCATGTCCCAGATGCCCAGAGAAGATGCGGGGAGCCTGGATGCTGCCAGGGTGGTGCCCTCTGAAGTTTAATTCCCACCTGCAGCAATGCTGCTTTTGCCTGGGTCTGATGGATTGGCAGGTCCATTCCTTCTAGAGAGTTGATCGAATTTCCAGGTCCCATATCTGGTTTGGCACTGGCAAGATGATGTGGTATCAGGATCAGGTGCAGAGCACACCTGACCTCCCCACGCTGGTGTTTCCACAGGAAGTAAATACACCGGCATGATGATGGTGTAATCCACAGCGTGCCCCCCCTCCCCCTGACACTGCCCAAATGAGGGGCAAACAAGCTCCTAGTATGCTGGGTAGGGAAGGTGGCACATCTCAGAAAGTAAGATGCTTTGCCTCCAACGAGGTGAAAATGTCATCATCCCCACAGAGCTGACCTCTGCCCGGGGCTTGTAGTGAGTAACGTGTCTGAGAGCTCCCAGACCAGGCAGTATTTGATGTGTCTGCTGCCGCTCTGATGAAAGCAGTTAACTGAGTCGGATCCTGGCACATAGCCGTTGAGGACCAGTAACTACTGGGCCACCAGTGCTCACCACTGCCTTCCTCAGGCAGGCACCGCTGCTGGGGTCTCAGGCTCTGTGCTACACTGGCCCACCCAGCTTGGTTTCTGTAGCGATTATGTCCGTTGTGACACTAAAGAGAAGCATGCAGTTTGGTGATCCCTCTGCTCTACAGACAGTATGTAGATTCTTAACCAAATGCTCTCTGTGGGAGAAGCTGTGGAGCTTTCTTTCCCAAATGCATTATCTGCATGAGAGGTGTTCACCACGAGACAGGAACACTCTCTGCTGTCCCTGCCTGGCTTTGCCTCTGTGGACAAAAATCTGTCCTCGTCAGTGGGAGTTTTGTTCTGTAAGGATTTCAGGACATGAAATGTGTCCTGAATGGTGTCCATTTGCAGTGATGACACATTCAAGTTTAAAAGAGCCCCCAAAACCAGAGTGGCTTGGGCAATCTTATCAATGAAAACAAAGACAGGTTCTGAGTAACCTGCTTTAGTTGCAGATGTCCCTGCTCACTTCAAGGGGGTAGGACTTGATGAGCTTTAAAGGTCTCTTTCAGCCCAAACTGTTCCATGATTCTATAGTTGTTGCACATGATTGCTCAGTCAGACCCTGATCTTCCTGTGAGGATTTAGGAAGAATTTCTTCACCTTAGCAAGAATTTCTTCCCCAGGAGGGTGGTGAGACACTGGCACAGGTTGCCCAGAGAGGTGGTGGAAGCCCCATCCTTGGAAGTGTTTAAGCCCAGGCTGGATGGGGCTCTGAGCACCCTGCTCTAATGGGAGGTGTCCCTGCCCTTGACAGGGGAGGGTTGGAATTAGATGACCTTTAAGGTCCCTTCCAACCCTGACAATTCTTTGATTCTATGATTTGCCAGAAGCTTTATGCTTTGGAGTAGCAAATTGAGTATGACCTTTTCTGACCAGAACAAACCAAACCATCGAGACCTAAATTTCAGCTTCATGAAGAACCAGATGAAAATGCATACAGAAAGGCAGCCCCCAGGAGAAGTGGGGAAAAGCGTTTCAGAAATAGATAAACAATGTATTTGCTGGTTTTGCAATTTTTTCTCCCTGCAATGGAGCGCGCAGCAGGCAGCAGCTAAAGCATTTCGCAAGGAGCATCAGGAGTTTTCCCCACCCATCACTCAGGGTGGGACGCTGTCGTGTTGCATTGCCTGTGCTTTGCCCTCCAGCCTGGGAGAAACCTGCTCCTGACGTGTTTATACGGAGTCCTTTACTCCTCTCTGTCTGCTGCTCTAGAAACAAACAAATTGCAAGGGAAAAAAAAATTAGAGCTAGGTAATGAACTGATCGCGTCCTTAGATGCAGAAG
This sequence comes from Actenoides lindsayi, assembly GCA_025331215.1. Taxonomy (NCBI): domain Eukaryota; kingdom Metazoa; phylum Chordata; class Aves; order Coraciiformes; family Alcedinidae; genus Actenoides; species Actenoides lindsayi. Next base: position 26,071 of record WTSP01026471.1, read on the forward strand.
TCAGAAACACCCAGTTATCGGGGAGGGCCTCCGACGTGGAAAGGCAGCGCTGGTTGGAGCGTAATTCCTGGGGCTGGTGCATCTTGCTCTGTGCTTCTCCTTCTCTGGGAAGCAGGAGGAGGAGAGGGGCTTTTTCTCTTAAAAAGTAGGGTTTGTGGAAGAAGAAGACAGTAAAAATAGTCGTGACGCTAAAATAGGGGTGATGCTATTCTGACATTCTCACACCAGCTTTACTCCAGTTGAAATGAGAAGTTAAAGATACTTATGTACCCGTCCTGTGCGACTGTTGGATATTCCAATTGATGTTCCTAAAAGTGGTCGATATCGCAGGCTGTGAACTCATGATCCAGAAATGTTTATTAATTTAAAGGCAGGTCTTTGCTGCTGCCAGGGAAGGAAAGCGCCTAATCTGTGGGCTGGACAAGAGCACCTGCATGCTATCCATGCTTTTTGTCTCTGACATTGCTCCCCACACCTCCCCTCCTTGTTTTAATATGAATGAAGGGTTCCCAAGGCTTGGCCTCAAACATACAGGCTCATTTCACAGTAGGGAGGAGAAGTTCAGGCTAAAATTCAGGATGTTGGTGTTGCCTGGCTGCATGTGATCACTCTCCTGCATCCTACGAGTGCAGGGGACTGCCAGGGCTACCAAGCTGCCTCGACACCTGCTTTGGCAGGGGGATCAGGCTCGTTGATCTCCAGAGGTCTCTTCCAATCTCTATCATTCTATGATTCTATGACCCCTCAGGTCCCATGGGGAGATCTCTTGGTGACAGCTTGTGCTCTTCTAAAATGGTTTCCAGATCTCACAGTGCAGAGGGAGTCACTGCTTTCTGTCTCCACCCAGCTTTGAGGGACTTCCTTGTCTTTTCCAGCATTTCTCCACGCTGCTAAAGGGAGGAGGCGCAGACCTGGTCCACCTCCCCTGTGCAAACAGCCACAAGCAGTGGACAGATGCAAGTCAGGGTGTTAGGAAATCTGGGTGGTTTATGAGGTTTTGAAGGCAAGAGATTGATTATTTCCTTTCACTAATGCTATTCTGCATAGAGAGAGCTCACTCTACACACATAATGGCATCAGCAAAAGTTACGAGATCGTTGTCAGGTGGCTCTTTAAACCACAGACTATGTAATAGCATCACCTTCACCTTCAGAGATGTCATCGCTTCCAGACGGCGCAGTGCCTCGCCTCTACCTTGCCGCGCGTCCCGTCTCACCGATCGCTGCATCCAGCGAAGAGATAACAACACGGGGAACTCCATTCCCTTGGCTGCGTTTGCTCCAGGGTTAGAAGTGAAGGTCTCTGACTTTGCTCAGTGAATGTCTGAAATGGGGACACAAGTTTTAGTCTCAGAAAGCTGCTCTTAAGGGACAGACTTTGCCGGGATCAGGTCAGCTACGTCTGTGCAAGGATTCAGAGAGACTGTTTGGCAAGCAGGTCTGAAATCCGCTGAAGCTGACAGGAGATTCCTCATCAATCTGCAGGCTTTGGATCAGGCTCCTGCTGCAAAGAGGGATTCTGAGATACCAATTAGGTCCGTGCCACTTGAAAGAGATTAAAATGGGCTCAGCCAAGCATCTGGTAGAATCAGCAATAAAAGTCATGCACTGACGTTGGTAATGAGCTTCACATCACACGGGAACTATTTTCCCATGAGTTTGCAAAAGGCTTCCCCGCCCTGCCAGGACCTGCACTGACTTGCCACTCAGGGCTCCCTGTGTTGCAGAAAGGTGTCTTTCCAAACGGGCGGCTGCTTTGCTTCACCCATCCCAGGGCTGGCAAAGAGAGAGGACAATGCTCTGTGCCACTATAAAACACAGCAGGAAATACAGAATTGATAATTTTCCCTCTATAAACATGGACAGGCTCACACCTTCCCTCACACGATCTGTTGGCGGAGTGCCTGTGTGAGTACACTGGGGAGCAAACAATGGCTGAAGATAAATAACAAGTTAGCTCTTCCGTGGTTAGCTGAATGGGTTTCAGCAAATGCCCAGGGGCTCCACGGCTCTGCCAAGCTTCTGACAGCCCTACAACATAATCCCAGCTTATACTGACTCATAAAGAAAAATGACGGGGCTCCCATCTAACAAGCTGCTGCTCTGTCCTCCAGCCAGTCACTGCCAGTGGTGAGCCCTGGGAGTGGGTTCCCCGCTCCTCAAGCTGCTAAATCTACCCTACACCTTTGTGCCACAGCCCTGGCCTGTCCCTCAATGCCCTGAGGATTTCTGAACTCAGGAAAATGAAGAAAAAAATGAGGATGATATCACCCTTAGAAGGATACGCAAAGGATACCTGCAACCAAAGCAGAACGAGGACGGAGAGGACCTCCATGCACGGCCACCCTGGATAGCTCAGGGGGTTTACCCCACTGCCGGGGGAGCCCCTGAGACTCATCCCACTCACCCATGTGCCTTGTTCTTGCTCTTCGTATCACATGCAAATTCTTTTTCCAAATGCCCGGGAGCTCTGCAGCAAGCACCAAACCTGTTACCTGCTGTGCTGCAGTACTGACAGGTTGGGTTTTTTTCCTGTGTCCTCTGGAGTAAACACAAAGAGAATTTGCTCCTCTTTTCTCCCCTTCCAGCAATTCACCTGTTGAGATGCTAACCTGCAGAATGAAAGTATGAAAACGACTTCAGACTGATGCTCAAGTGACAGAGCAATCTGGGTATCAGCATAGCTGGACTGAAAGGTTTCTCTTTATCCAGGTGATGTGCCTGCTGGGTAACCCCTTCAAGACCTTTTCAGCCGCTACCTGTGAAGCTCTCTGGGACACAGCAGATTCACTGCATGCCTGAAGATCAGCTTGTTAATGGAAATATTTGGCTTAATTAATTAGCATAATGACAATTCTGCAGACTGTTGGAAACAAATGATGCTGGGTGTGCTCAGGGCTGGGATGAAGTTGGAGTAGGAGGACCTGGGATGAGCATGCAGAGGATACTGAGTGCTCTGTCCTGTGGAGTTTCTAAGTTAGGAAATAGGGATTTTTATTTTTTTTTTCAGTGACATGAACTATTACACGAAGCACAGGCTTTTCACACCTTGTGCCTCGAACCTCCACAGAAATAACAAGATGCCAACGTTGACTTTTCTCTCCCAGCCCAAGGGATCCTTGGGTGGCTTTTGCAGAAAGAGGCATCCAAAGTATCACAGCTACAAGTTAGGTGAGGAAAAAAAACAAACCTTGGCTTAACAAGAGACCACAGATGAGATTTCTTGAGACAAAGCAAGGGGGGATGGGTCAGGCAGTTTTATTCTTTAGTTCTTTCTTTGCCTGTTTGCTGTATGCCTGCTGAGGGCAATGCAGTGGAAAAACTCAGTTTCATGAGGCAAACAGCACTAAAATAGACTATAATATACTTCTTTATTTTCCTTTCTGGAGTACACACCTCAGTGACTTGTCTTTCACTTGACTACAGCCCTGTAGGCTTCCAGGTGCCAGCGGTGACACCCAGAAGGTTTAATATTGCAAAAGAACATTGGATTCAATCCTGCTCTACTTGGGGCAAATCTGGAGGACGTGTGGTGAAGACATTTTGAACTGACAGCAGAGCAGCTAAAGCCATTTTTTCGTTTGATTAATTGCAGTTGGGTTTTTTACTGTCTTTTATTCTATTTTTTTTTTTTACTTAGTCATCTCAATTCTTACTGCATATTCCCCATTGTTCTCAAAACATCTCATTATACGAGCTGATGCTACGCACCTTGTAACTCATAACAGATATTCATTTGTCTCCACCTCTTTCTTGGTACAATGAGATTCAGAAATTCATTCTTAGCGATTTTTCACTCCCTTCTGAAGGAACTTATAGATGGAAGGGGAACAAAATCGCTTAAGGAAATTAAAAATCAGTGCAGGCAGTGCTGGAAGGGCAGAACAAGGCATTGTTCTCTGTGATGGCAAGAGGTGTGATAGGAGCTCCTCTAATTACAGGGTGGGTTAGACCCCGGGTGCTGGAAATGAGGCATTTTCTCTAATGCCAGGGTCATGGTTGAGCTTTTCATTCTGCTTTCAAGCTCCTGGGTGCCGTATTCTGTTCACTCAGTGTCCTCGGATTTCAAAGAAGGGATTGACACCTTTGGAAGGGCTGCAGGTGGGTTAACCTCCTGCAAACTCCGCCACAAAAATACCTCCCGGGCGTAGGAATTTGGTAGCCGTGACACCCAGGCAGGAGGGGGCTTGGCGATGTCAATCTGCAGCTCAACCCTTTCCTAATTCTTTTGTCTCCTGTTCTGTCGTTGACCAGCTGTACAACGGGACCCTGAAGCGGGACGTGGAGAACCGGCGCTACAGCTCATACAGCCAGATGGAGGGCTGGGGCAGCAAGCACTACAGCAAGGCTGTCTGCAGCCCGACCAGGGCTGGCAGCGACTACTGCTTTGTGCAGAACATCAAGAGCAGCAGGAGTGAGCCTGACCTCTACTGCGAACCGCCCCGGGGCACGCTGAGGAAGAGTCAAGTGGGGGGCCGAGCAGAGCACAAGGCAACCTTGAACCGCCAGAGCATCTACAGCAGCTGTAGCACCCAGCAAGGAACTACCAGGACAAGTAAAAAAATGCCAGCACGGGCCCTCTCTTGTCCCTCAAGCAACAAGCCTGATGTGGTCTACGCCCAGCCCGTGATGAGCTGCAAGCAGGACGTGGTTTATGGGCAGGCTCAGTCCAGCTCCAAGTAAGTCTGCTGCTGCTGTTGGCTGAATCTCAGTAAATGTAGACATCTGCTGTGGGGGTCTGTCCATCAGGGCTAGACACCTCAGTTGCTTTATAGCCACTGGAGGTCTGCTCATCGTGCTTAATCGCATCCTGCAGTAGAGTCTAAAGTGGGTCAGATGATGGCTTTTCTTTTCATGGGCTATGGAGGGAAACCAATATGAGTCTCCCAGTGACTATATCTCCACTGTAGCTGTGTGGTGTTGGGCAACATGATCCCCCAGTCTCTGTGGCAGTGTTAGCCCACAGCATCTTGGGGAGGTGAAGGGTGGAAAGCCTGGGGTGCAGTTTGGGTGCCTCACCTGGCAGTTACACGGCTTTGGTTTGGCAAAAAACAAAGCTAAAGAATCAACTGACTTTGAAGGAGTTGGTCCCCAAGGGTCTGACTCAGAGCAGAGCTGAGAACCTGTTCAGTGGTCACATTTACCCCTCTGTCTTTCCAGCCAGGTCTTGCTTCATTCCGCCAAAAGGTCTGATTTGGGTTCCAGAAAAAAAAAGGAGTCAGAAGCTGAAATAAATTGCCTAGTGGTAATAATTTACCTAGCCAGGAAAGAGGAGGGAAGGGAAGCTGTTCCATTCCTTCCTCTCCAAAGCATCCCATTGGGATTAGGAGTTATGCAAGGGTAGAGGATTGTCCTTCATGTCTCATTAGCATCAGGTGCCTTCTTGTAAATGTTACCTACAAGAATGGGGAATGTAAAACACACCAGTGAGCTCAGACACTCCCAAGCTGATCTATCTGTGCAATACAGCAGAGCTTTCACTGGAAAAAAAAAGCAAACTAATGGGGTTTTACTGGTGTTACAGTGATTTTTGATGTGATGCTGACGGCTACGGTGCTTCTGGCTCTGGAGCAGCAACCATATTCTGACATAGTCTTGGAAGATATTTGGTCTGCACAAACCAGAGTCTTCCAAAAACAGCAGTCTTTGTGTTTTGAACTGCAAAATCTTGCAGTCTGATGTTGCAATGTTTAACTGGGCTGGAGAAGGAGGGTCTGCATCTTCTTGTGCTACTGTTGCTGCATCACTGTCACACACAAGGCCGGCTCTGCACCAACCCAGAAGTTATTGCAACTCCTAGAGAAGTGTGGCACACAGTCACAGAAATCCTAGAAGCTCCCAAGCTCGTTCCTGGTGGTCCTTGGTCCAAGGGAGGATTTGCACATTGCAACGTAATTGTGAGGTTAATTTGCAAGGCTCATAGCCTTTGCCATAACTCACACCAAAGGCCCAAGGTGGATGAGCCATTGATCCAAGGCGTGATGTTAATTTTGAGAAAACCTTCCCTCATTCAGCAGCGTGAGCCAAATCATGCCCTTCCTCACATTCCAGATTTTTCTCATTCTCTGCTCAGCCTCCCTCATTCTGTATTGAGTAGGAGAAGCATGGCCCAGAGTGCATATGACAATAAATGTCACTTGCCCATTACCATGTTGTCATGAAACCTTGGCTTCCTGTGTGCCCGGTTACTTCAGGTTTAACACATGCAAAATTAGCTTCAGCCAACATGGAGCACCGGTGTCATTGGTCTGCTACTTTCAGAAGCTTTGTAATGCCTCTGGAATTGGAAATAGAGGCATTACATAAACTGGAAATAAATTGGTCTAGGGAATTTCTCACCAAAGAGCACAAAAGTGCAGTGGGAGGAATGGCAGAATGAATAAACATGGGACTGAGCTGGCTTCTGTAAGGAAAATACTGGTTTTGGAGAATTTAGTCCTGGGCAGGCTCTCTCCAAAGCAAGCCCTGCTCTGCACTATGCAGGACTCACAGTTGCAGACTTGGTTATCACTTTGGAAAGGTCACTTGAAGAGTAATGGCCTTTTCTGAAGAGAAGGAGAACTGCTGTTGTGAGAGGAATACTCTCCAGTGCTGGATGCCCTTTGGTTAGGGAGTGGCTCCATTTATACACTTCTTCTGGCTTGGGGCATGGCTCATCTGGCAGAACTGGTTCTGGTGTGGAAATGTCGGGCTTCAAGTAGTAGGCTGAGCTGGGGCTGTGTCCCCTGAGTAAATCTGATTTGGCTGGGGCACAAACCCCCTGCTTCTCGTGAGACTCGCTGCAGGATTCGTTCAAGGGCAGTTTGTACAAAAGCTCCTGCTCTTGACTCAGAGGAGATGGGGCTGGCAGCCATTGTCCTTAAAGTTTTGGAAAGAGACTAACGAGTTGTCTGCTTTGAAAAAATTACTTATTTGGAAGGCCATTAGCCCCTGTGAAGTGTCTGGTAGGTCATCATTAGCCTTGGTGTATAGTGTGCCTTTGTGGGGAAGAGGCCTTCAAAGATGGGTTAGGACCACATCTGGGCTCTCTTTGCCGTGTAGGACTGTTTCTGGTTGGAGGAATCTGCACTTGGAGAGCTCAATCTTCATGCGGGAAGCCTGATCTTTGAGTAGGGAGAGTTTTGCTTATAGGCACCCCATTATTAACCTCCACATGCATGAAGAGGGCTCAGGTGGGTAATAGCTGCTGGTAGTTCCCTGTCTGGGGCTCTGTTCTTCCTATTCTAGTAGTTCTTCAAGTAGAGCTTTTGCCTTTATAACAAGGATAATTTTGTGTTTGGTTTTCATGCTGCAGTTCTCCTGTGTGGGTGGATATCTTGTCTGCAGGTTACCAAACTGTCTCCATGAACAAGGGAAGGGCTAAATAGTTTTCAAGCTTTCAGAGGTGATCCAGTGGGGTGGTTTCCATTGCTGTGAGGGTGATTACAGCAGAACCTGTGATCTGCTGGGTCTGGCTCTGTCTGTGATACAAAACCACTCTGTGATGCAGTGACTGTGGACAGTGTCAGTGTTGGTTTAAGAGTGGTGCTTGTCAGGTGTCCTGTGTTATGGATCTTACTTCCATGGGTGGTATGAGATGAAAAAAGGGTCAGTGGATGTCCTTATGTAGTGAGAGTGGTGTGTAGAAATCAAAACACTGAGTATACGAGAACTGCCAAACTATCAGTACTGAACAGTCCCTCTGCATTTGGTCACAAAGTTACTTAATTTTTGGAACTGTTCTTGATTGTGTGATTGTTTCCATTTATTGATCTGGCTTTGGCTGCATAAAATGTGAAAGAGCTGTCTCTGATAACAATCCCTCTGAAGAGTCCTTCCTCTTATCTTACAGAAGCAACTCTAGTTGATGAAAGCATCTTTCCTACAGCTGATGAGTAACTTAACACCTAAATATTTTTGAGGAAAAATTGTTCTATGATTCTGTGATAAGCTAACCCATGATGCAGGGTTTTACTCACCCTATAGTACTGGTTATGGTGACGAAATCTGATTTTTGCTTTTTTTCTTCAGATCAGGAGGTTAAACAGTACTGACTTGCTTTGAGAAACCTTCTCCTGAAGTATATTTTCTCCCATCATCCTTGACATCTCCCATGATCCTGCCTTAGTGAGCACCAAGGGACCTTCTGTTGTCCCCTTCTGATGTCTCTATACCCACTCAGGGGCTTAAGGCTCTTGTAAGCATCATGACAGATGTGGAACAATATTTCCAAGCTCAGTATATTTGTTCTGGGCTCAGAAGTTCATAGCTTGTTCTGGTGGCTCCTGCCCAATGGCAGTTCTCAATGAGCAGCATTCACATTTTGCCACAATGCAGCTCTCTGGAGTGAGTCCTTGTACCTGATTGAGCTGGAGGGAGTCTTCTTGGTGTCCAGGACTCTGTCTTCTCCCCAGAAGCCTTCTCCTTTTTGGGGTCTGATGACACTCCGCTGATCTGCAGCCTTTCATCCTGGAAACAGTCAGCAACAGTGTCTTCAGCAGCTGATGAGGACTATGCATAGTTGCCTACTTTTAACCGTTTCTTCTGATGAGCGGCACTTGCAACATGCTCCAAGAAACTGTGTCATCTTGAGTTCCCCAGCTTTTAGCTGAAGAACATGTTGCCATTCAGCTCAGTCAGGAAAAAAGTTGTTACATTCTCCTTGGTCATCAGGTAGTGGTAATGAGAAGCAGCACTAAGGGATGTGATCTTCAGTGCATCCTAGAAAACTGAGTCTTTGTCCCCCACCAGCTGGACCTTGAGGCACGAGAAAACTGTGGCTACCACTGGTTGACATTGTATTAGTTCTGCTTGCAGATGTGTGGCACATCGTGCTTCAGATACCAAAGGCACATGGGACTGACAGCCCAGGGCCAGGCTAGATCATGACACATGGTGGCTGTGGCTCTGCAGTATTCAGCTAGTTGCGTGCATATCACTTTAACAGATGCCTGCATCTGAGCTGAGTTCCCCCATTGCCCTTGCAGAGATGAAGTCAGTGGCCTATGGAGTGGAAATCTGAGGTAGGTCAGTGAGTTACCCCTGAACAAAGTCTGTGCCTCTTGGTTGACTGCAGGGGAAACTCAGGTGTCTTAGCTGGAGACGGGAGGCCAGACTAATCTCATTTGTTGTGAAGGATCCAGGGTATTCTCATTTGTGAAGATGAAGAGGCAAGCTGAGGTGTCTGCAGACGTTCCCCAGCTTAAGGGTTGCTGATACAGATCAGGAGTCACTAATGGACACCTACAATATGCGTTGTCTTCCATAACACCACAAGTACCTTTGGCCTCATTTTAAGATGTGGGTGCATTTCCCTTTGCTGTTCTCCGCCTGTGAGAGAAAGAAACTAAAACACATTGTGAGAGATCATGTGAAAGTCACTGTATCTCATGGCACCTGGAAATATGTGGTATCTTGGTGCTACCCTGTTAAAGGCCTTGAATACCCTGTCTGGTTACTATGGAGGAGGCAGTAAAGGCTGGGGCAACCCTTTGGATTATCCATATGGTCATATTTGTGTATGGTGATGCTGACTTGGCCCCAGCCAAGCTGCAGCAGCCTCTGTGAGCTGTGGCTGAAGTTTGGGAGTGGGAAGTGTGTGTCTTGTAACCATTCGTTCCTAGGCAGGAGCTCAGCCTCTCAGGAAATGATATACACAGTGAAAACCTACAAAAGTTATTGAGTCAGAAAAGGTACTGAGGGTGTCTTCTGATAGATCTTCTCTCTTTTGGGAGAAATAAAGGTTCTCAGTATCAAAGCACGAATTCTCCAGGGCTGTGTGACACAATGAAAGCAGAACCAAGTATGATGATGAGCACCGCCAGTTTGGTTTGGTTTTTTCTGATAAATGTCCTCTAGAAATGGCTATTCCACAGTGCTGGCTCTTTGTGAGGTGACCTTGTCTGTGCTGTGCATTGGCACAAAGCAATTGCTGTGGAGCTGCGATTCTGTCCTGGCAGGGTTCGTATCATTGCATATGGTGAAGTTCCCCCTCTTCCTGGCTCTGTCAGTCTGTGCCCATCTTCCCTCATATCTACCCACCAAGCAAAGCCTGAGGGGAAGCTCCAGCTGAGCTTTCAGTGGCATCAAAACCTTTGTGCCATGTCCAAGGGGCAGACATGGCTCCCTGGTGTGGAGAATGGCTATCAGGCTTGTGCCAGTGTGTCTTGATGATGGAAGGCTTGGGTGTTCTAGACACTCTTTCAAGTGTCTCCACTCTGATTTTATTAATGAATCACGGAATTTGTTAAGAGTTTTCTGTCTTCCTCCTCTCCTGGGACTTGTAACCCTAACAACAAGGACAGAGACTTAGATCTGAGTAATACAAACCAATCTGCTAATCCAAAGTGGATGAAAGGCATCAGTATCACATGAGGGCACTGGCCTTTCCATGACACTGAACTCTTCAGTATTTGTTTCCCTTTCACTCCTGAATCTGATCATCTCATTTGTCTCCTGTTGAATCATTTCTAATTGAGGTCTCTCCCTATTCTGATTGCTTCTTTCTTGTGGAAGAACAACCACCTTTGGAGCTCTTCCTAACAGGCACATTGGCCCAGGTTGGAGATGGCCACAGTCCAAGAGTTTGTCTTGGAGCAAGCTGTTGTTCTCATAGTGTAGATTGGGTTAGGAGTATCCCTGACTGGCTGATGAACAATCTTGTATTAGCATGGGCTTTGCCAGGGTGGTTATATTCTCAGCAAGGAGAAACCACTGGTGCTTCTCAGGTGGCATAACTGCTCACCCTCTGTGAACTTCTCTTGTTGGTGAGTCAGCAGGGAAATAGAGCCTTCCTCATCTTTTCCCATGCAGAACTGGCCCTAGATGCCTAGTGTTTCCCCGTTGAAGGAGGGCTTGACCCTCTTACGGAGTACATGTGTAGAAAATTGCCTTCCTTGAGTAGCTGGACTAAGTAGACACCCTTCTTGCTCATAAAAAGTGCACCTGATTTAGGGTTTTCTCAATTTGGTAAATTGAAAAAAGTAGTAATTCACTGTGAATCCATGCATTGCATGGTCACTGACCTGGTATTTTATTAATATGCCTCCCTCCCCACATTACCAGCTCAGGACAGAAGTCTCAAAGGAGAAGCCCCTCTGGTGCAGCTCATGCTGGATCCATCAGTGCCTCAGCAATACCATTTGTCTCAGGAGCATGAAGAATTTTAAGAGAAAACCACAGTATTCTGGATCCAAACCAAAGACTTCTGAGGTTCCATAGTTTCTAGTTTAAACTTTGTCTGTCTGTTTTTGTGTTTCCTTGTTGCAAGTGTAATGGAAGTTTCTTGGAGTCAAGTTTTGATAGAGTTCCAAACTGATGAAACATCCTACAATGAAGTGATGTTTTATTGTTAGTGTAGAAATAAAAGCAGAATGAGGTTCATCTGAACTTAGACACTGAATGCTTAAGGTCTGATCCAAGACTGTTGTCGATCATCCCTATACACCAACAAAGGCAGAGTTGTTTCCAGAGGGCAGGTCTTCTTGTCTTAGGAAAAATGTCTAAGAGACAAAGGCAAGTTTTCTCTGGAAGCACCTATTTCTCTCTGTTGACTACACAGGTGCTTAAATGAGTTATTTAAACTGGCTGCAACTTTATACCAGTGAGGGTAGGGGAGACAAAAAAGTCTTTCATGTTGTCTTCCTGTGTCACAGCATCATTGTCAGCTTTTGCTAATTTGTATGAAGTTTGCTATAGAATTGGGGATACTACTCACTGGCCCACCCTTTGTGGAGAGGAACCTGTGGATGACTAAGGACAAAATTTTGTAGCTTCTTGTAAGCTGCTGGATGTGGTGACCACACCTGGGGGTCCTTTCTAGACTTTTATTCTTAACATTTCTTTGGCACAAGCAAAATGAGTCTGCATATCCCATGCCTGGAAGAAACTACTCACCCATAGCAATATTTAATACCTCAAATGCAATAGGTTTGTTTAAAGAACTTATTAAAAGCCACTCTGTTTTGTTAGTCTATCAGATAGCACAAAGATGAGCAGCCCCCTTACATAGTGATTCACTAGTGTAACATGGAGCAAGAGCTTGTATATGAATGAACATGTTTCAGGCGGGAACTGATTTCCCTTAACTCCAAGTGAAACTCCTCATCAGTAGCAAACGAACCCTGAACAGGGAGTAACATCGGTCCAGCACAATGATGACCTGGTTGTCCTAGAAAAGCCCCCACGGTCTTTGGTTTGATTCACTGTTAACAAAGAATTTCCCACTTGGATCCCACCACTGCTGAAATAAAAAATAACCAAACAGGAGTCTGGGCTTTGACTTTTCTCAGTCCTGAACTTTGAGTGGTCATTTATTCTGATGCAAATTCAGGCAGATACTGCTGCCCTGATCGAAGAGCCTGCTGCAGCCAGCTGCTGGCATAAGGTGCAAGAATGCTGAGAAGAGGTGGAAACTTCTATTAGACTAATTGATTGTGGTGGGTTGACAATGGGAAACACAAGTTTTGCACTTCAGAGCCCCTTCATCAGTCTGAAAGTTTATACCCTTTCCTTAAAACCTCAGAGATGATGTTAAATAAGCATAAGCCAAGGAGAGCAGGACCTTCATATTTCTAAAGAACAGGACAAATATTCAGGTGTCTGTATTTTTCCCAAGGTTTCAGTCCTGCTCCAAGTCAGAGGTTTTCATATCCTTCCTCTGGAGTCTGTAGGCACATTCTTTACCTATAACAAGGGATGATGACAGTGGCCAATGTTTATGAAGAGCTTGGAGACTACCAATGTAAACATACCCTAGGAGCAGGATGTCTCACTGCTATTATTAGTATTTCATAAACTCAGTATTTGCCATCCCATCACTCCAGACATGCCTGTCACCTTTTCCTAAGGGATCCACTCTTGCCTCCCAACTGCTCTCACATTTTTGCTTCCACCACATCTCACATCAAAGGATCACATGTTGTGGGAAAAACATATGCCTGCTTTAGATTGTCCTAATAACCTGACAGATAGTTTCTTGTCTGCTGGTTCTTTTAGTTGAGGAACAGTGAATACTGGTTCTCTGTTCATTAAACCTTCCACTTGAGACATGATTAGACATCCAGCACCTCACCTGACCTTTTATTTTCTGTCTTCTTTGTTTCTGTTTTCTTAGTGTCCTCCACTGTATATCTTCCACTTCTATCATCTCTTTTGGGACAGAGAAATGCACTAGGGCTGCCCTGTGTGGTTTATGCAACGATGTGAAGATATTTTACATTTTGTAATTGATTCCTTCCTAATAATTCCCAGTACTGGCATAGCCTGTTTGGCTGGGCACTCAACTAAGGCTTTATTTCTCTTTACACAGAATATGCGGCGATGAGATAGATGGTGGTACAATGACCATCCAGAAAGCCATACAACTTCTGTGCTCATCTGATGACAAATACCAGGCCATGGGTGCTTACTACCTCCAGCACACCTGCTTCCAGGATGAGTCTGCCAAGCAAGAGGTGAGCAAACACGTTCGCAGCTCTGTTGTTACATTGCGTGTGAAGTCTCATGAGAGGGATGAAACTGGTTTTCCTGAGAACCAAAGATTCACAGGTCCCCTTAATTTTCATGATGGAGCCTTATACCTTATGAGTCATGCTCAGGAATTAAGTAAATTTTTCAGCTCTTGGTGGCCACTTTCTCCTAACAACAGTCAGTCAGGATTTTAACTCTGGGCAATAGTTGCCAGGCAGCAGAGGAGACTATGTCCACACTGTCACCATAATCTGCTGTGACACAGATTGATGGGTTTTGCCAACATGAGAGCAGCCACCCAGATGCAGTGTCCTCTTCTGGATGCAGCTGCTGCACCCAGTTCCACATGAATCTTTTACTATCTCAGAGCTGCGGTGTCAGAGTCATACAAAATTGCCCTAAATCCCATGGTCATCTTCGCTGTGCCTTGCTCTGTGGCATTTCAGCAATCTTCAGCCATTTCAACCATTTTCAGCCATCTAAGCCATGAGTCAATTAGCAACCATGTGCAAAGATCAAAAAGAAGTCCTTGTTTTAGTGCAGCTCATTTTTCTTATGTTCTTATTCTCCGATTACTAAATTTACACCAACACTCAGCAAAGGAGGCAGACTCAAGGTTGGATCTGCTGCAGCAAGACTGTCACAAAGGTTTATGCCCACCCTGGTATGTTTGCAGTCATGTAAACATGGGTTTGCATCCCGACGTCAGCCCTTTGGTAGCTTTCCCTTTCCTGGCATAGTAGTGGAGCTGGACATGCTGGCAGAGTGAGGGGATGTACCCCTGTGCCCTTGCTGCAGCTGAACCCAGCACAGGTACCCCAGCCCACGTTACAGTCACTAATTGCGGGGTGGCCACACCCTTCGTTACCGTTGAAAACACTCTCTGAGCAGTGGCCTGTCCCGTCGCTTCCCAGAAGGATGTGTTGGAGCAGGAATGTGAGTCATCTGAGCGCACGCTTGTTTTCTTTCCTCTCTGAAAGGTGCTCATTCATTTTCTATTGTCAGCAAATCTCTAGCCCATGCGTTGGTTTGTGCCAGGAGGGGCTCCATGTGGGATCATGGCCCCGGGACACCTGGTACTACATCCTACAGCAGGAACTCTTATCATTTTAGAGAGCTCAGCTGGAGGAATTTGCCTTCAAACCTCCCCGGAATGTGTGTGGTGTCCTGCAGGTTGGGGTTCACACCCCTTTCTGATGCTGCCCCTGTTGAGTGCTGGAGTATGGCCCAGTGCTGCTTCTGGCTGACCTTGAGGGTGTTTACACTGTACCATGACCATCCTTCCAAGCTCAGCCTGTGATTTCAGGATGCAGATAAATTACCACATCGTGTCATTACATTGCTATAAATGGCCTCTACAGATACGTGGAGCAACATTTTCACCTGATGCAAACTGATGGAGGCAGGTGAAAGACTGTGGGAGCAAGAGCATTTACATCAGCAAAGGCTTCGGTCCACAGCCATTACTCACAGACATCCAATTCTAGAGTTTAAACTCCAACCTCAAGGCCAGCACCTTTGTGCTCATGACCTATGACCTGAACCAGACGTATCATCCTCAGACTGTAGCCATCTTTTACTGCTTTTCCAGTTCCCCTGAGTATGTGCCACGTTGACTCCTTGCGTTGCTGTGACAGTTCCAGTTGTCCCTGTCCCAACGCTGCTCTGCACACCATGCTAATGGCAGGATGTCTTTCCTGGTACAGGTCTATCGGCTGGGGGGAATCGCCAAGCTGGTCGAGCTGCTCCGCAGCCCAAACCAGAATGTACAGCGGGCAGCAGCTGGAGCCCTCCGAAATTTGGTCTTCAAGAATCCAACCAACAAGATAGAAACTCGGCGGCAGAATGGGATAAGGGAGTGCGTGAGCCTCCTGCGAAGGACAGGGAACACTGAAATTCAGAAACAACTGACAGGTACACAACAACCTGCCCAACCTTCAGCAAGGACCGTGCTCCTTCCTGGCTGTGGTCCTTGTTGCTCCAGCACGGAAAGGCCCAGAAGCCATGGTGCTGCCATACCACAGTGATGACGTTTTATGGTCCTGTCGCACCAAATGGCAACCTAAAACAGAAGGCAGAGGAGATCTTGGCCCTTCAATGTCCCCTAAGGGTATTTTGCATCATAAGTGTCCATTGAGGAACCATCTGCCCCAGGTTTCCCCCCACAGCTGTGGTTACCCTGCCATTCCCATGCCTTCCTGCATCCCTGGCCCCCATGCTGTTCCCAGGGAAGTCCTTGGCCTTTGGGATTGGGATTTCTGGCAGTCCCAGTATGGTTGGGCAGGTTATCTCATTGGTGTCTCACCCTTTTCTTGAAGGATTGACTTGAGTTTGGTTGATGCAGATGACCTTCAGCTGTGACTGAGATCTTGTGTACAAGCCTTTATGAAATCCCTGGAGAGATGCCTTCCCCCTGCAACATAATGGCAATGAACACCAATTTTGGGAGGAGGGAGGATGCTTACATGCCCACCTCTACATGACACCATGGTCCCAGTTCCCATTCTTTCTGTCTCCCATAAGGATGGACAGAGATTAGGATTTAGGGCAGCTTCTTCACTCTTAGTTCAAAGAAGGACTTTGTTGCTAGAATTCACTCTGACCTGTAACAACTTCCTAATGCATGGTGACTGTTGGCTTGAGCTTGTTTCTTACCTCCTTCCTAGGACTGCTCTGGAACCTCTCTTCCACTGATGAATTAAAAGAAGAGTTAATACAGGAGGCCCTCCCCGTCTTGACAGACTGTGTTATCATCCCTTTCTCTGGCTGGTCTGATGGCAGCTGCAATAGGACAAGAGAAATTATTGACCCAGAAGTATTCTTCAATGCCACAGGGTGTTTGAGGTGAGTCATCCAGCAGGGACTTACCGTAGTTTGTGTCTGTTGACAAAGCTGAACATGTCTAAAGCCTCTAACAATAAGCTAAAGACACACTCACTGCGATTATATCAACAAAAATTCTCCTTGAGAAAGTTTCCTGACTAAAAGGAGGTGCAGAAAAAATTACATGTAAAATATTTTTCTTAGTATCTTCTCTTTTTTGTCGCTCTTCTTAAGTCTCTGCTCAAAAAATGCAAGTTGCTTTGTCACAGGAATGCTGCAATACTGAAACCTCAGCTCAGAACAGGAGACTTGGCACAATTTACCCTCAGATTTTTGAGGCTTCCAGAGAAAATTTTGGTTGCTAGAAAACGAACTGGTTTGGGTTTTCAGTGACAAAAAGACATAATTATCTATGTGTGGAAAACAAGTTGTTTTTTTTTCCCACTGATTTTAATAACTAGTTTAGTACGGAGCAGTCCCATTGCCCTCAACTTTTCCTGGCTCATTTCATCAGGTGGGTCACCTACAAAACAGGAGATGCAGACTGAGCCCAGAGTAGTTTATTTTTTTTCACGGGAAAGCCAGAGCCCTTTTGTAGAGGATCTTCGCCCTGACTTGCTGTTTCTCCTACCACCCTCCTCCACTTGGATGCAAGCTTCTCGTCTCACTGGGAACAAGCGGGGAAAAAAAAAATTACCGTGTATAATTAGGTACTTTCATCAACTGAAGCTCTCCCTGAGGGAGCTCAGCACCAGCCACACCCTTACCAGACATGCAGCTGGTAGGAGCTGGACCTGCTTATGAAACAAAATGGGTGAATACAGCAGGGGCCTTCTGAGACGTGATACTATCGTCTTCTGTGGCTGGGAACCCTGTCTGAAAGATAGTGAGTGCGGCTCCCTTCCCTGCCTTGGAAGACACCTTCCCCATGCAGTTGCACATTTAGATATTTGGGCTATGTTGCATGTGAGGTGCTCCACTTTTAAGACCATCTCAACCCACCAATGCCATAAAAATGAGAGAAAGAGTCTGGTGATAGCTGGTAAAAGAAGCTCTCCATGGAGTTTGACTCAAGGCAGACTCTGTCTCATGAGACTGGCAGAAATACCCAATGCCCCTAAGTGAAGACTGCCAGATGCAGGTCAGTGAGGGAGCTTAAGAGCCTGGGGGGAGCAGGACTGGGGAGCAAGCTGAGTAAGGAAAGCAGGGTGGTTGGGTCTGGAGCCCCTGCTCCAAGGGGTGAGCCAGGATTGCTCTGACTCACTGCCCTGCCACATCATAACGCAGAGATGAGAACAGCCCTGGGTTGGCCCTGGGCTCGAGCCATTGCTGCTCAAGCATTTCTGGATTGCAGATGAATTCATGTTAATGAGGAG
This sequence comes from Actenoides lindsayi, assembly GCA_025331215.1. Classification (NCBI taxonomy): domain Eukaryota; kingdom Metazoa; phylum Chordata; class Aves; order Coraciiformes; family Alcedinidae; genus Actenoides; species Actenoides lindsayi. The sequence goes on from WTSP01026471.1 coordinate 43,718, forward strand.
GCTGCAAATCACAGTGAACATCAAATCCAGTTCTGGAACGCCTGGAGTGAATATCTCACAACGACTGCCAACCTTTCTTTGTTTTTCATTTGCAAGCTATAAGGCAATAGAACAGGGAAGAAAAAAAAAATCCAACAAAAAACATTTCCTCTTACTGGAAAAACTCCCCTGTCCTGGCAGCAACCAGTGCTCAGGAATACATTATGGCATTACAAACTGGTCAGTCCTTCTGGTCAGAGCAGTTGCTGCTATTCAGCCCTTCTGCCCCATTTCCCACACAAATATTGCTGTTGGCCCTGCGTAGCTCCATGTTTACAGCCACAACACCTTCCTGATTTCCACAGTGATCCCAGATGGTCTTTATTCAGCCTTCTCTGTGGAAACACCTCCAAGGAGGTGATGAGTCTGTGTAATGTCACAGCCATGTGACATGGGAGTGGAACATCTCCCTTCTGAGGATAGGCTGATGAAGCTGGGTCACTTCAGCTTGGAGAAGAGGAAACTGAGGAGTGACTTCAGTAATGATTATAAATATGTAAAAGGCAAGTGTCAGGAGGATGGAGCCAGGCTCTGCTCAGTGACATCCAATGATAGGACAAGGGGCAATGGGTGCGAGCTGGGACATGGGAGGTTCCATGGAAACATAAGGAGAAACTTTTTCAGGATGAGAGTGACAGAACTGGACCAGGCTGCCCAGGGAGGCTGTGGAGTCTCCTTCTCTGGAGACATTTAAAACCTACCTGGATGTGTTCCTGTGTGACCTGCTCTAGGTGGTCCTGCTCTGGCAGGAGGATTGGACTAGATGATCTTTTGAGGTCCCTTCCACCCCCTAACATTAAAAAACAAAGGAAAAAAATCCCCACTCAAAGTAGTGTTGGTGGTTACTCTCACTAGGAGGATGTCTTCTATTTAGAGCTCCTTAACAGGACATTTTCCTAGATGAAATCAGTCATAAAGAGCAACAAGAGAGCTGTGCACCAGTGCAGTCCTGCAGAAGGCCTCCCAAATGAGAGTGGTACACCAGCCTTGCTGCATCTCCAGAAATATCCTTAAAGTCATTCACAGCCATAGCTAGAACAGAGCCCGTAGAGATTAGGAAATGAACCCAACTAATCCCCTCTCCTCCTTCTCTCCTGACATGCTCTGCAATGGCTTTCTTCAGAAACTTGAGTTCTGCAGACATGGGGCGGCAGACCATGAGGAATTACCCAGGCTTGATCGATTCAGTCATGACTTACGCCCAGAACTGCGTGGCTTCTAACCGACCCGATGATAAGGTACCAGATGTTCATCCCGACCTGTTTGCTGGTGTTTTGCCCCATAGTTAATAGTTGCAACTTTCGGAATATCTCAAAAGCCCTTTTGAATGAACACAAGGTGGTACTGGACATTTTGTGGCTGCTTTTGCCCTGCCAAACACCAGTGAGACCTGTTGTAGGATTGCAAGTCCTCTGTGCTCTGAGCCTGAAGTAGAGGTTGGTTTTACAATTTCCTTTTACCAAAAACAGAGACACAGAAAAATATTTTGTCTCCTGAGCCTGCAATATACTTTTCACCCTGGTCCTCCCACCTTGGGATCCTCACAGTGTCCTAACCTCCATCTCTTACTCTTTCCACCACCGCATCTCCTCATCCAGCAGGACTTGAGCATATAAGTCCCAGACTGGCACCACATTCAGCAAGTGGCCAGGAGCTGGGATCTTTCTGCCCATCCCCTGACTGTGACTCTGGCTGCTATGTGCAAAAGCACCTACCTTGGACAAACTGCTGTTTATAGCCACATTTTCAGGAGTTCAGCACCTGTGATGCCAGAGAGATGCCCTGAAGTCCTCAATGCCCATAAGAATACCAAAGTTATTTAAAATAAGCACAGGACTGAGCAAATCCTCTTTCAGGGACAGCTTGTGCAAGAAGTTTGCTGTTTCAGCAGCTCACCCTGAACTCTTTGGAAGTGTAACCACATGTTTTGGCGTTGAGGGAAAATTCTCCCTTGCTCATTACACTGCGCTTGCTGACATCCAGGTAAAGGAGGCTTAAAAGCCTGTTCTTGGTAAAAAGTGTCCCCTGATCTGTACCTGTGACGTGGATAAAGTCACTGGAAGTTGACTATGGCAAGAGGAAGACTTTCAAGGTTTGGCATTCCATGGAGGGAAGTTTGATATAACCACCCTCTGCACTCTTTCCTCCTGTTCATCAGCTTGTCTGTGGCAGTGGGATCTAGCAAGGTTCACTGAGTCTGTCAGCTCACTGAGGTCCACAATGGAGCATTTGGGCTACGTGGCCTCCACTCCTGTCTCCTCTACTTTGTTCTTCCTTCCCATCCACTTCTACCTTAAGCAGGGTCAGAAGCTCAGGTAGAATAACTGCTAAAAAAAAGCTGATTATGGCATGAGATGTCCTCTCTGTAGCTATAGCAGGTGCTGCTCCCTATTTTTCTGCCTAATGTGATGCTTGCATTTTTATTCTGTGGGTGATTTCAGTCTGTGGAGAATTGCATCTGCATCCTGCACAATCTCTCCTACCGCCTGGATGCTGAAGTTCCCAACAAATACACCCAGCTCAACCACATGGCCCGGAGCGTTTATATGGACAAAACTCTCACCGGCTGCTTCAACAGCAGGAGTGGGAAAATGGAGGTAAGGAATGCCACAGAGGGCTTGGAAATGTGATATTCAGCCCAGGCGGGGACTGCAAGTGAAGAGCAGGATCTGTGCTTCCAGTTTCTCATCTCTTTATAGAATGATGAGTATGGTGTCCCCCTTCCTGAGGAGGATTTTAAACCCAAGGGACCCAGCTGGCTCTACCACTCTGATGCCATCCGCACCTACCTGTCCCTGATGGATCAGAGCAAGAAGGATGCCACCCTGGAAGCCTGTGCTGGAGCTCTGCAGAACCTCACTGCGAGCCGAGGGCTGGTAAGTTCTTCCCTCTCTTCCACCAAAAGTGTCAGCACTTCACAGTAATCAGAAAGAAAAGTGTCCTCCTCAAAACTCAGGGCACTATTGCAGGTCTTCCCTATTTATTTCCTCACTTATTAATGCCAAAACCAGGGTCTGATGCTGGGGATAATCAGCATCCCAAGGGTCTGTCCCAGATCCATATACTGTGTCTCCAGGTTTTCCCAGTAGGTTGGTCATACTACCAGCAGCTACTGGTAGTAAGGTCTAGAGAACAAGACTTATGAGGAATGGCTGAGGAAACTGGATCTATTTAGTCTGAAGAGAAGGAGGCTGAGGGGAGATCATATTGCTCTCTACAACTACCTGAAAGGAGACTGTAGAGAAATTGATGCTGGTCTCTTCTCTCAGGGAGCAAGTGATAAAACAAGAGGAATTGGTCTTGAGTTGCACCGGGTGATCTTTAGGTTGGATGTTAGGAAGAATTATTTTCACCAAAAGGGTTGTCAAGCCCTGGAGCAGACTGCCTAGGGCAATGTTTGAATCACCAGCCCTGGCTGTGTTTAAAAGTTGTGTAGATGTGATGCTGAGGGACATGGTTTAGAAGTGGACATGTAGAGTAAACAGTTGGACTTCATGATCTTGAAGGTCTTTTCCATTATAGATGATTCTACGATTATATTCACACCCCCACACACAGAAGACACCAGCGAGGATGTGTCCAGCTGTGCACATGTGGACAGCTGTCATTACAGGAGGGAGAAGGGCTGTGCATGTGCCACTGCCTGTGTGTGTTCTTGAAGTGGGAGGTGGCTCTAATAACAGGGTGGGTTGTGCTGTGGATTGTGGCCTGTCCTCACATCAGGGCTGCTTGTCAAATAGCTCTGACAGATGTCCTAACCCGTAGGTATGGCAGCGTGGAGCTGACACAGGCTGCGTGACGCCGTGGGTGTTGCGGGAGCGGGGGCACGGCGAGGGCCGCGTCACGACAGCAACTCTGCTGTGCCCAGTGTCGCTCCCGTGGGCATGTCCTCGCAGGCTGCATTCACGTGGACAAACCTCGACTTGTCTGTTTGTGTCGAACTTCATCAATTCCAATTTAAATAAGATGGCAGGGGAGATAAAGGGATAATGATTTCATACGTAGGAGAGGCATGTCACGTGTGCCAAACGTTCCACCCAGAAACACGGAGTGACTCATGAAAGGAGCCTTCGTTGCTGGGACAGCACTAACCTGTCAACGCTGGTCTCCTGGGAGCTTTCCTTACAAGTCTTTCAGTGTGAAATGCTTTGGAAACACATTTTTTTCCCCCACAGTTTAACTATAAGCAGTGCCACTAAGAACAAGGTGGCCAGAGGCTGTCACAGTGTGGATAGAGCTGGTCAGAGAAATGGGGCTGGAGCCACGTGCTCCATGGAAATGAAAAGCCTTTCAGCAGCCAACATCATTATGCAAGAATGTCTTGGGCAAACAAACAAACAAACAAACAACTCGGTGTTGAAGCAACTTATTTCAGCCTTCTGGAACAGAATGGTTGGAATTTGCCTGGATGCACCCAAGTGGCTTCTGCTTTCAAGGGTCTTATTCTAGCTCAGAACTGGAGTCGGGGTTTGCTGGTTTGCTGTCACTTGAAGGAAAGAGAAATTGGGGACCAGCTTACAAAGCTTGCTACAGTCCTTTAGCTTATAAAAGGATGGCTCTGAATCTCTTCTTAAACATCTTCTTCACAGCCCGCTGGAAGAAGGCTGGCTTCCAATTGTTTCCTCCATTCCTATGTCATTTTTGATGCATATGTGTAACTGGTGGTGCAACAATCTCCAGCAGCCTTTCTTATCGGGTAATAGCTGAGAACTTCACTTTAAATTCAATAAGAGTGCAATTTATGCAGGATATGTGCTCAACGTCCATGAAGCCTCCTCTGCATTGCCTGTGTTCTGAGATCTTCTAGATTTACATAAGCAAGCACGAGATCAGGATCCAAAATGAGTAATTTTGGTCTTCAGATTGTTATTTAATTATTTATTTACCAATCGTGTCACAAAAGATGAAAGGCTGACTGTGCAAGTATCTGTGGAGAAGAAGGGGAAATGGCAGAGTAAGTGGGATTCTGGTAGCAGAAGAAGGCATTATGTAGATGCTTCTTTCATAGGGTAATCCTGTTTGTCTGGCCCCCTACATCATTCCAATTGTGTCCTGCTGGCATTAGAAGTCACGAGACATCTCTGTTCTGTCTCCTAGATGTCCAATGCAATGAGCCAATTAATTGGTTTGAAGGAAAAAGGTTTGCCTCGCATAGCACGGCTCCTCCAGTCCAACAGCTCTGAAGTTGTCCGGTCTGGAGCTTCTTTGCTGAGCAACATGTCCCGGCATCCTGTTCTCCACAAAACCATGGGTAAGTAACAGCCACCACAGTGGATTCCAGAACAATGTCTAGTTTATAACTCTAATATCTGTCCATCTCACTTTGTAAAACCCACAATAGGACTTAACCAAGCTCCAAAATTGGGCAAAGCATTGTCATTTCTTCTGGCCAAAAGGACAATTGCGGGTGATACTTGCAGGCTTAATGAACAAAATGTGTCCTATCTCAGCATCGCTACAAGCCTGTAGTGTGCTTTACAGACAAATCTACAGGATCGTGATGATGTTAATGTCTTGGGAGCTCAGTTGGACTTGACTACCCATAACCAATATCGTTGTGCTCCCAGAAGCCTGCAGCACTTGTTTTGTCTCTGAAAATCAAGAGATGACTATTATGCCGCTACTGTCCAACATCATCAGTGCCTCCTTCCAAAGATAACACTGCAGTCTTGCGTTGAATCGTGCTAACACAACTAGTATCGTTCACTTGTGCTAGGTTTTATTTAAATGTTGATTGGAACATTCCACCTCTTTAGCTCACCAGGTGCTCCCAGATGTATCACGTCTCCTGTCATTCCAGTCTGGAAATACCAACAGCTATGGCGAGATCATGACATCAGCTTGTTATACTCTGAGGAACCTCATCATGTCCAACCCACACTTGGGAAAGTCTTACTTGACAAGCAACATGCTAAATAATGTAGTAAGCCTGTGCCGAAATGGGTGAGTTTGGGGCAGAAGGCATGGAGAGGGTCATGTGTAGACATTTTTGAGCCCACACACTTGGTGCAAAGCCATATTAACCCCAGAGCCTTCCCAACACCCTTCAGAGCCACAGTAAAGTGTTATTCTTTCACCCGTGCTTATATACCAAGAGCCAAAAATTTAAAGCATGTTGGTAGACAGAAATCCTCAGTGCTGGTTTTTTGGAAACAGGCACGAGCCATTCAGGGTGAGGTTTGTAAAGGGGCCTCAGGAAATTTGCTGGTTGAATTTTAAGAAATTCTAAAAAGAACTGAAGCAACAACATCTTACACACTTCAAAATCTTCTAGCCCTCAAAACAGGGGATGTCAGTACCCAGCCTGACTCCCTAGATCCTGGGCTTCCCACTCACTGCTTCCTGCAAACGTTATCATGAAGGTCAGGTCTGAGATTCAAGCAACACCATTATACTGGGACTGTGCTCAGCTTTAATGTTTGGAGTTCATCTTTCTGTTGAAATGTCTGTCTCAAGTGGCAAAGATGGAGCTGTGATGATATATATACACACACATTATTCTAAGTAGCTCTCCTGGTCTAGTCACATGTATTTGACAGCAACTGAGCCATTTCAACACATTTTTCCACTTCTTTTTGGACTTGGTTTGAGTTTTGGTGGTAGTAATTCTGTCCTGATTGTTCTCCATGCTCCCTACAGCCCTGTGCAAAAGCTTGTCAATTGTTGCCAACCTCTATGTTTATTTCTGCTCAAACTGGTGTTTAAACTTACATGGTATTTGACCATGTCCTTCCTAGAATTTCATCTCTCCTACCGTCTGTCTTTGTTTCAAAATACTTCTACTTGAAAATGCTTCTACAAGTAACCTATTGTTTTCTGTCGGGAAAAGACATTCTCCTGCTTTCTCCGTCATGCTTTGATAAACCATGTACAATCTACCACTCATTTCATGGCAGCAGAGAGACCCTCAGTCATTAGAAGTCATGTCCTTGTTTAGTCAGCCAACAAACCTGGTCAGTCTGATACTTCCATACACTTCCACTCTACAAGCCCAATTAATGCAAAACCCAATGCTCTTCTAAGTCCTCATTGTTTTGAATGGCATTTACTTCTGCCTAAAGTCCCGCTTTGGATCCCTCAGACCAGCTGTCAGCTAATTTACCTCTTCAGCAGAGTGTTGCCCAACTGGGACTGTGCTTACGTTAATTGTCTTGACTGCTCTGTGTGGTGAGCTTTGTTTGCAGTGACTCACTACACTGCAAGGAGTTACTAAACTCTGGAGATGTCCTCCGCATGTTCCTCCTGTCTGTGTTACAAATTCCTTCTGAGGAACTCCCCAGTTCTTACAGTGTCCAAAGCTTGAATTGTTCCTTTTCCTCCATTCCAGGTTCCTGTCCCCAAAAATTCTTATTCTGTTTGATACTTATGAAAAAAATGACAATAATTTACACCCAGGAATAATCTCTCACATTTGTGCCGCATCATTTCAGGCTGTTCCCATAGAGCAGATGTGAAAGAGATGTCCCCTCCAGTGAACTGGACACTTGCTAGTTCACAAGTTAGGTATTTTTTTCCCCACTTTCCTCTGGAGCCTGTGAAACAAGAAATTTTAGGGTGGGATTTGTCCAGTCCTACATCAGATAGAGCCTCACCCACTCTCTAATGGTAATAACTAGATCCAACATCTCTACTGAGGGCTGTTGCTGAGGTTGGATGCAGACCCCATGATCCCCACACTGATGCTGAATGTGGTGAGTCCCATGCTATTGACTTCCTCCTTCCCAGCACCATAGACAGCAGAAATAGAGAACAAAGGGGGTCTCAGTCCTGACCAAATCACCACGGACAGCACTGTACCACGTTGCACCTTGTTAGTATTTTGCAGAGTTTTCTCTGTTAATCTGCCTCAGTTTCCCTGTGAACACCCTTCCCTCACCTCCAGCACTGGTGTCAGTTTGGTTGGTGGAGCTGCACAATGCATCCCTGGCATGTGGTTCTTCTGCCACCCAACAAATCTTTGCCTGTATCTGAACTGGTCTCTCATTTCATATGAAACTGTAAATCATTAGTTTAACATGCTCAAACGATTTTGTATTCATAGTTTAGAAAGAGTGTCCAGGCTACAGACAAGTAAGTTATGGAACTTTTTCTCTCCCATGGTATTCTCAGAGGCCCACCAGTGTTCCTCAAAGATGAAGTTTCTTCTTGATGTTTCTTGTAGCTGCATTCTGAGTGAAAGACATAAACGGCTCAGCAGTTTATCTGATAGCTGTGGTTTCTCCTTCCTGGAGCATCCTAATTAAATAAATCTCTCCATCTCCTGCATATATCCTCATCTATGACATGGGCTTGACAGTGATGATGGTGGTCATTCAATCTTTGTTATTTGTAATCCAAGTTGCCAAAATATTGAATATTACCTTCTTCTATTTTTTTTTGTTGGAGCTTCTGAAAATCAAGCTACAGCTACTGATTTATTTTGATGTTAGATATCCTTTCCATTTTTATTCTCCAACTGTCTGAAAAATATTATTCTTCTCATTTTCAAGTGACATTATTTCACTAATTAATATTTTTTCCTCAATACTTCTACTGGCTGCACTATCCCTTTATCACTGATTTGTTTCAGTCTCTCTTTGTTCATTCACTTTTCACATCTTTTCTACTGTCCGGTTTAATTTTGCAATTTAACTCTACCATAACATTTTACTGAAATTCATCTTTTAAGAAGCCCTGGTCTTTCCTTGGTTCTCTTCTGTGGAAGAGAGTTGTTCTCATCCACACATTGCCTGTTTCTTCCAAAGATTGCACCTTGACACCACTTTTATAAACCTAATGACATCCTGAAGAAAACCTTTTCCAGGAAATCCTTGTCATATCCTGTGACATACGTAAGGTTCTTGATACTTTTGTCCTATCAGGAAACATTATTTTCTCCCATTATCTGATAGGCACGTACAACATCATTGTCTTTTTTACTGCCTTCATATTTCCCCCTGCCCCACCATCTCCCTTTGATTTGGTTCTAGTTTGTGTTTTGAGTCAATAGTTTGATCTTGTTGTCTTCCCACAGATTTTTTATGAATAATTCTCTTTGTAAAAACCACTGTCCTTAAAATCAACTTTGAATTTCAGGCAACTGATTTTTAAGAAAAATTTTCCCCAAATCAACTATCCTTGATATTCTGCTCCATGTTATACACTGTTACAGTCACACACTATTCCCAGAACTTTTGTTTAGGATATGCTGCTTTATTTATTGAAGTTATCACCACAGCTCCATTAGTTCATGCTTAATCGTTTTATTCCTAAATAGTAGCAGCAGGTACTGTGTAAGAGAGAGCCAATCCTTCAAAGTAAGAGTGGAGAAATTCTTTTGTCTGAATTTGTAAATGCCTCAGATACCCCATGCTAGTGATTTTGGTTTGAAAGAAAAAAATATTTTGAGGTGTGCTCTGAAGACATAATGGCAAAAAAGTATGTGTTGGAGGCAAATTATATATAAAAAAAAAAGAAACAAAATTTACTCTAACTTAGAAAGAGAGAAACAACATGAAATGACATACCCTTCGATGAGAGTGTCCAGGACTTGGGATGATCATCTAATCATAAATATCTCTGGATTTATGTTTTTTTAATGGCTTTTCAGCCACAATATTTCAACCACCAAAGATTTTTTTCAACATAGTCATTCTTGTGACAGGGCATAGGATGGTTATAACCAGAGAAGGGATTTTGCAATAAAACCTAATTCTTCTGTCTCAAAACATCACTCAAGAATTTCTAATTGTCTGCAGCTCCTTCAGCCCTCCTCCATGCCATACCAATGAGTATGAGCTGCACAGGTCCTTTGGAGGTTATACCAAGTTAAACTTGCTAATTTCTTTGGCAAAAACCACTGTGTGTGTTAGAGAAATGCCCCAAAATGTACCGACTGTGTTTACATTCCTGTCCTTTCACACTCAGAGTACGGTGCTTACGGGTCCCAGGTTCCTGATGACCACTGTCAGTCCCATTCCTCACAGTCTGATGGGGACTGTTTTGAGGACACAATGTTTTGTGAAGCTGAACTGTACAGGGAAGGTCCTGAGTCTGGTCTTGTACCTTTCCATCACCCTGACTGAGACAGGCCGGAGCTGTTGCACTAAACCCAGATCAGGAGTCTCCCACAGTCAGGACGAGGTCCAGGAGATCAGGAGCAGCGATAAGAACCAGCAAGGTTTATATCTAGGTTGTTGTATGAAATGTTCCAAAATTATAAAAGGTGCTGCTATGACTCACGGTTTCGGAGCTGTTACTTGAGCAAGTATCTATTAACTTATGCTGAGTAAGGACTTATGGTTGCAGATGTTATTATTACAAATGTTCCCATCTCCTCTGTCCTCACCAGGCAGCACAGAGCCCGTTCCTCTGCTGCCCTCCCGAGAGATTCACCCACACTGTCCCCACGGGCTCCAGGGAATGGCTGGCACCATTTCCCTTCTTTTCAACTCTCCCAAATTTCATGCTCCAGAATCTTTCCATCAGCTCAGTTTAATGTTCTTGTTCCACTCAAATCCTCCCCTCATTTGTCCTGTTCCGGTCCCAGAGGTTGTTGTCTCATAATACTGCTGAGAGAGCAAGAAGGTTTTATTGACAGTCCTCCACCAAGTCTCACCAGCCTCCCAGCTGGAGATGGGCTCATTTGGAGGCTGTTGGTAATGCATGTGGGTTGCTGCTCTGTGGCCTGCCATAATTGACCGGGGTTGCTTTCATCTTCACAGCTCCTGTCCAAAAGCGGCTGAAGCCGCTCGCCTCCTCCTGACAGACCTTTGGTCCAACAGGGAGCTCCAGAGTGTGCTCAAGCAGGTAAGGAAAATGCTTCTGCTTTTCAGATGACAAGAACAACCCCAGTCTTGACTCAGTGAAGTGGGAGAGTTTGCAAGGCCATGATTCAGCAGCGAGTACGGGCAGTGGCTGGGAGGAGCCTGCAGTGCTGAGAGGACCATGATGCTCTCAGCACATGGGCGTCCACCTAAGATCTGAGCAAGAGGCAGCGAAGTCACAACCACAGCTGCTGGGACTGACTCTGGGGACTAAGTGGACAGCAGTGTGTCTGCCTTGGGCAGCTTGCACCCTGGGAATGATGCTAGTTTAGGTGGGGTCTTCCATGATACAGCCTCCTCACTCCACACTGTCCTGTGTGCACAGCACTGCTCTGTGCTGGGAACAGACCTGGACATTTCACGCTAGTTTGAGAGATTCCTTTTGTTGCCCTCCATAGTGCGGGATCAACATGTCTCAACAGATCCCTGACAAGGTTCCTCCTCTCTTTCCCCCAGTTTTCTTCTGTGTCCACAACCCTAACTTGTGGCTACATCACCCCTACAGTCAGAGTAATCATCTAAACCAAGAAGAGGAGTATTTAGGATTTGTGTTGCTCCCTGCAACAGAAACTGTGAAAGTGCAGAGCCAGGTGGGGCTCTGAGCCAGCTTCCAGCTCCCAGTGGCTTTCTCTGAACGAGTTGGGTTTTTCCAACTCAACAACAGCAGCACCTGCAGAGAGTAAAGGGCCAAATTAAAGAGGAGTAACATCCACAAAGGGGAGTACCCTGGGGGCGGGAAGGCAGAGAGCACCTCAATATCATTCTCATATGAATGGTGAGGGACTTTCTCCATAGGAGCTTGTGCAGCTCTGCACCAGGCTCTGCTCAGGAGCCTGTGCCAACTCATTTTGATGTGACTGAGTCACTCCTGTCTTCACAGAGAAGTTGATTGCATAGGTAAACATCAGACGAGCAGGATGGGAGTCTGCAAGGGTATATGCATCATGCATGTATCTTTGCCAGTTTTCAGCAAAGAGGAATAAGATGAAATAATATTCAGTGAAGGATTAAGTAAAGGTTTCCTCCAGTAAAGCTGGAGAATTCCAGCTCTCGGCAGATGGAAAGCGATGCAAGGAAGATGAAGTCCATCAATACGGGTGACATGTAGAAGGCACACAGAGGGAGGACAGAGGAGGTAGTCTGGGGATGAAGCACACGGTTTAAGTGGAGGAGAGCTGTTGAAGTGAGGCAAGAGGCTCATGACAATAGACAGCTATCAGTCCCGAAACTGCTGTACACTCACTGCACTTCATTTACATCTGCTTTTTCAGCAAGGATTTGATAAGAACATGATGGGATCTTTAGCTGGAACGACCTTCAGGACCCTCTCCTCCAGATTTTAGGAGCCTTTCCATGCACGTTCAGGCTGCAGGTGAGAATGGGGAAGGGGTGGTTTTGGGGGGAAAAGAGTGGTACATGAACTCCATGAGATTCTTATTATTTTAATCTCCCCTAAAGTGGACTTGTGATATTTTCATCATTCACAAACCTTATCAGCCCAAACTGCAATGCATTTGTGTCAACGAGAGGCCAGAAGTTGTGCTGTTCCTTGGTTCAGTGCAGGTGTTGCCCACGCTACACACGCTGTGCACTGTAGACACGCTCAGCACAGATGCCATAGCATGGACACAGCTGCTGGACTGAACTACATCTCACGTTGTCTTTCCTATTCACATTGCCAAGCAATAACTGACTAATTACATTTTGCCAAATCCTCTCAAGTGGGACATTTCACAGGAACCTCTCTGCCAATACTTTAATTCCTGAGTTTTGAATAATGTTATCCAGGTAATGTCAGCAACATGAAATTAATTCCAGTGCATGCTATGACATCAACCATCACCCTTAGGGATTTTTTTGTAGCACTTCATAATCCACCTGTAAGCCTCATGCCCAAATTTGGAACTACACGTTGCCATCTGAAAAATCCCAACGGAGAAACCAGGTTGAAGAAATCGCGGGCAGAATTCTCAGGGCATCGTTATGTTTTCTTCATTTGGTGTGAAATGAAGATTGAATCTGTAAAGCACTATTTATTCATCATTCCCACTGAAGGGAAAAGCTTTAAGCAGTTTTCAAATATCATCTGATGGGGGTTGAAATTATCCAGAATGAGCTATTTCTTCCCTTCCCCAACATACTCTTTGGCATCAAACAAAGTCCAGTCCTGATGTAAAAGAAAATGGTGCAAAAGCCCATTTATTTCCTCTGCCCAGGTACAGATTTCACTTCTTGCTCTGTTGGGATATTTTCCAGAGACTCAGAGGAACATGGAAGTCTAGGTTGAAAAGCATGATACAGAAACTGAGAAGAGGCTAAGAAAAAAACATTATAAGTTGGTTTTGAAAGTAATTAAAAGATTTCTTGAATGCTTTAATTGTCTGGATTTTTGGTTTTTGTTTGTTTGTTTGTTTCCATTTCAGAATTTGGAATTGGTTCACGTCCAGGATGGCAACCCTTTCACAATTACTTAGGATGTTAAAGATATAGAGTGCTCCCGAGTCTAACTCAACTGTAAAGCAAACTAAACATACGGATTTCATGTGAATGATACTGATTATTTTTAAGCATTTTCTTCTTTTTAGTGGGGGGAGAAGGGACTTTTATTGAGGTTATACTTTTCTTGATGTCAATAATTATTTTTTTGTTGTTTTGCAAAGAGTGTGTCTGTGTAACTACGTCTGTGTCGCGGTGTATGTGTGCGTGCAGGCAACATACACGTGCACACGTGGTGAGTAGGACCTTCCTACAGGCTTAGTCCCCCGTCTTCCACCAAAAGTCGGTGTGAGTTGTGCAGTTTAACCCCTTTGCAGAGTTTTGTCCAGTTCCACCCGATCCGTGCACCAAATACTGCCACACTAAAAACTTGTCACAGACTCTTTTTATCCACAAGCATAAAAATTGCCAATTTTAGGTTGAGTCCCCCCCCCACTGCATATGGCCATTATAAACAGATACACACAACAATACTCTTCTTTACACAGGCTGGTTATTCCTAACATTTATGAACACGGGCTTCTCTTCTGTTTATGAATTTTTCTCCAATGAGCTCTTATAGTTTTTAGTGTTTTCTTTCTTGTCACGTGAACTCTTTATCCCAAAGAAGCAAATTGATGTCTGCAAACTCTCTCCCGGGTCTCAGTAACCCTTCTCTGAAGCTATATGTGAGGGGACAATCACAAGACATCTGCAGAGCATGAATATTACTGGGTCCTGAACCATTTTGAGCGCCAGAACAACTCAATCTTGTGACTGTACCTGGACAAATGTGGCATTTGAGAAGCTGAGCTGGAGACAGGCAAAGTGTTTTTCCCCTGGGATCACTGACTGCCACACAGGACTGAAATAAGTAAGGGATGTGGCCTTTTTAGTTACATTTTGTTTTTATTGATCAATGTAAAGAAATAGTATTAATATGCAAAGAAATGTAAGGACTTGTGTGAAGTCAGGTTTGGAAATGTTGTATTGCTCGGGATCTTTAACTACATGAATTACTGTGATGCTGAGGCTCTGACAGGAGACTGCTGAGCTCATTTTAGGGCAACCCAGTTCTTATGACAGTAACCATGTGGTGAAAGAGGCTGATTTTTCTCTCTCCAGAAGAAAAAAAAAATCCTTCACCTGTCCCTGGGGGGGACACAGCTCAAATCCATAGGGAAAAGACCTGCTGAGGATAGATTTGCTGGCTGCCCCCCACACCCCATTACTGCTTCTTCCAACAGTGCAGGGGCACAGGACCCAGTTTTGCAAGTATCAGGGATGCAGGAAATGCTTGGGAAGGATGAATTATGAGCCTGGAAAGTGAAAACCAGCCTCATTTTTTTGCAAGTGTCAGACTCCTAAATTGGCAGAAGTCAGCATGTCCCCATTCACTTCACAGACATGGGGTCGATTTGTGCCCTCTAAAGAACCGTCCCTGAAGTTCAGATTTGCTCTGACACAACTCTAGAGCTAAGAAACAGTCACCCTTGTTTGTCCCCCGTTTAGACCATAGAGAGCACACGTCCACAGAAGGAGATCATTTTCCAGCTGTTTTTTTCTCTTGGACTACAAAGGGTGGCTTAATCATGTGCACTTTAATGAGCAGCAACTATTTGCTTGCCTTCACCCACGTTCAGACGAGAGCTTTCTGCACTGAGCTCCCAGCCAAATGAGAGAGAAAAAAAAGCACCTTTGAAGTGGAGAGCTAGAACCAGGAGAATCCGGTAGGACAGTTTCAGGAGCATTTAAAGAGCAGCAAAGGAGCCCCAGCCCGTGGGCATGCCCTTGCCATACCTGTCAGCTCTTCCCTGGCTGGAAGTATAGTCTCAGATGCGTAGTTCAAAATGTTTTCAGCAGGACCCAAGACCGTGGATGTCCAAAAGGGCTGCAGCATCCCCAGGCAGGCTCGTTGCAGTTTTGGTGGAGGAGTACGTTGCGTACCATTTTGCATTCAGATTTGTTCTTGTAATTACACGTTCAGCACAAGTCCTGGGAGCTAATGTTTTTTTCTCTGTAAAATTAATTGGGGAAACCTAACTACCAAATGTAATGATGGAATATTGAGGAAATTCATTCTAATTGGCTGTTATTTAGGCTTTATTTTAAAACACTGCTGCTGCTTTCACCGGTAATGCAGTTTACTGAATCACCGTGTAAGGCTCAAAGAGCTGTAGCTGTAAGATCATCATCTCACAATTAAATTTACAAGTACTGGAGGTTTCATTAGTAAGTATTAGACTCAAAGAGACAGATACATCATTCACATAAATTTTGTTAAGTACAGCAAATTTGTTTTCCCAAAGCTAATAAAATGATAAAAATAAAATCTGTCTCCATTCTCAGAGACCTTCAAAACATGACTGGGCACAGCCCTGAGCAATCTCCTCTGGCTTTGATGTTATCCCTGCCTTGAACTGGGCAGACCAGAGAGGCTCCTTCCAATCTAATAATTTTTATGATGCCCTATGTTGCTGCTTTCATACCTCAAAATACAGTGAACTCAAGAGAGCAGTGGGATGGGTGAATTGCAACCACTCAGCCATCCCAGGGCTATTCTGCAGCTATTTCTTCCCCAGGAAAGAATTCTCTGCTACTCAAATCTGCTTTCCTCTCAGTCTCTCTTTTTAAAATCTGGACTACAGACTCCACCCAAGTCGATGATGTGACACCCATGCCCAATTGTGAGAACAAAAAGGAAAATCAGACTGGTTGTTATGAGCAACTGGTGTTGCTCGTAACAAGCAGTTTCGGGAGCTCAGTGAGGTTCCCTCCATCATAAACGGATGTTGTTTTCACCTCAGATACAATTACTTTTTTTTATTCCAGGGAGATACTGGTTTTTAAAGGCATGTTTTAACTGTGACATGCTCTTTGATGATCTGGTTTCCTGTTTCTTGCTTCTTTAAGAGCCAAGGTCGGGCATACCCCGATGACGGGGACAAGGGCAGGTTTACAGCACGTATCACATGCCTTGGGTCATACTGATGGAGAATTATTGAGGAGGGAAGAACCATAGCTAGCAGCACCGTTAGCTCTGCCAGCAGCAGAAATAAGAGCAGTTGGGGCCTGATTTGTGCACAGGACACACAACCATGTAAATAAATACCATACTTGTTTGTCCTGGGCTTAGCAGAGCTTTTGGATCTATTTTCTCATAAATGCTTTGTTTGTTTTGTGTATGTACAATCCAACCCACCCCAGCATTTCAGAAGCCTCATGGACGAGTAAAAGGCAGTAGGCAGTTTTATTCCTCTCTGACCACACACCAGTTTGAGACCAACTTAGCCTACCAGTCCATAACTATACAGTGTATTCTGTAAGATATAGGTATGTGAGAATAATGTATCAGAGTTTTGTTTTGGCTGTACTGTATGTATTTGCTTCATTGGAAAAGCTGAAATCAATAAAAATTGCTGGAATTTCTTCAAGCTTCCTGATTTGGATGGTTTTATTTTGTTTGCCTTGCCAGTGCTAGGAAAGAATAAAGCATCTGTCTGAAAGGTTTGTAAAAACCTGTTACCCTGGAGCAGTGATCAGTCTGGGCTGCTCTGCCTTATGCCAATACAAGTAATGAAGCTGTAAATCCTGTTTCCTCAGCCATTACATCCTTGGCATCTGTGGCTTCCTCTCCCATGAGTTTGTACAGACCCCAACTTTGGTCCATTAAAAATTTAATTATCAGTATCATCGTTTGTGTCACTGCTGTATGGAAAAGCCCACACCTTTCTTTCTTCTGACTCTGGCTCATATGAGCTGTGTTTGAAGCTCCCTAGGTCTTATATTTTAAAAGTATGATAAGTTGATCCTCCCCAGTTTCTCTTTGGTTCAGGCTGGCAAGTCCCAGCTCACAGACCAGTTCCTCAGAGAGACCAACAGCTCATCACATGCAATAACTTTCTCTGAACCTTTCCCAATTAAACTGTTTCCTTTCTGAGATGAGGACACGAGAACAACACAGAGTCTACAAAGGGTGAGTAAGCCATGGGGGTTTTGTAGGGATATCACAACAACCTCTTGGTTCTTCTCTAACAGTTCCTGACATTTGCCTTGATGTCTGCAGCTCTGTTGTCATAGAATCATAGAATCATTAAGGTTGGAGAAGACCTTTAAGATCATCAGGTCCAACCATTAACCCAGCACTTCCAGGTCACCACTAAGCCATATCCCCAAGCACCACATCTATAGGGTTTTTAAGTACATCCAGGGATGGTGATTCCACCACCACTGTGCATTGAGCTGTCACTGGGATGAGTGGTCATAGTCATCTACAAGCCCATTATTTACATGTGAAGATAAGATTATTTCACCCCATGTGTATCACTTAACACTTCTCTATGCTGGTGCTTGGCTGCCATTTATCACCCTTTCCTTATTTGTCTTATAGTTCTCCAAAATGTTATATACAGACATGACCTTCAATCCTCAGGTGCGCGGTGATGTGGGCTTCCCCATATCAGCTATAGGATGTTGTTGAAATCTTCCCCATTTCTCACAGGTGTTGCAAATTAGAAGAAGTAGATACACGACCTTCCTGCTCTTCTCCTTTCTGAGTACTCCTTTCACCCCTGATACTTACTGGCCCTCCAGTCTCTATGGCAGGCCCACATGTATATGAAGATGATTTTACTCTTTATGGCTTATACTCCTGACTGCAGTTGGTTGTTCCTTCAGCTCCTTTTTGACATAGCTAGTGTGGTTTATGTTCAGCCTGGCAGAGTTTATAAAGAATTCCCTATTTTTGTCTCCAGCTATTTGAAAGACACCTCCTGATAACCACCTCCTCCTGCTGCTTAACCCTTCTGCCCTTCCTCAAGGATTTCTTAACTGGCAGGATGTACTGGGATTGTGCTTCAATATGATAAGCATGGTCCACGTTGCCTGTAAAGTTTAATTATCCTTTTCATTTTCAAGGTGTGTTTAGTTCATCTCTTAAGTTCCCCTTTTGGAAGATGAGTACGTGGTGGTGGATGTTTAGGCTTTTGTTGATGTTATGGGGCATCTCTATGAATGTAAGGTTTGAGAGCAGAATTTCCATGTTAATCAGGATCAAATTTAAGGCTCTATCTGTTCTGGGGACTTTCCAGCCCGCTCCATGAAATTATTGTTGATAGCATCAAAGAATTTGGTCTCTGCCATCACATCCTGCAATAATTTAAGCCCACTGTACACAGGGGTAGCTGAAGTGCAGGATGCACAAAAGGCTTTGTTCTTCCAGTCCTGGGGAATTCTGTAGTGTATAAACACTGGCAGCAGCCTAACAGAAGAAATAAGGAAGCAGCATCCTCTTGATCTCCTTCAGAAGGAGGCTCTTCAAAGAAGAAACCTGGCAAAGGAGAGTTGTGTTTAGTTCATTTACTCAAGGCAAGACTGAAGAATAATCCTCACCACTGACAAGTGTCTTATGAAAAGAGGATTCACAGCCTATCAGACAGGCTTGTGAATCCGTGCATGGAAAAAGGGGCAGGCAGGACCCTGTGCCATGCTGCTCAGAGCTCCTTCCCAGGAGCACCATCTGCTGCCCTCCTGAGACTTTTAAAAGGTAGGCGAGCACTAAAGGATTAACCACAAAGGCAAAGCACACAAACTCAATATCTTAACCAATTATGTGGACTTTATACAGCAGCACTTCAAAACCTACATTGCATTGGCAAAGCGTGATCATTCCCAACTTAAGCTGCAGCTTAAGTTTAGTTCTCTGGCCGCAGAGCAGCAGGGGCATTTGCGATTGATTTTGAATGTAGTACCTAAGTAATAATCTCATAAAAGTCCATTAAGGAGCAGTGTATCCAGGACTCCTTGGGAGGATTAAATATTGGTAGCACATACACCTAGTGATGTCCATCCTGCAGCTTCTTCAGGCACAAATCACATCTGACAGCACATCTAAGAAAGGTCATAGAAATTACAGGCAAGAAGAGCAAGTTGTCTTTTACCGAGTCTAGCACAGATGCAGAGTGTCTAAAACTAATGCAGATGAGTCCTACGTCTATGTTCTTGAGCAGGCTCTCTGGACACTGAAGAAGGGAAGGATATGTCAGCAACAGAGGCAATAAATGATGATGTGCTTGGACCTCTCTCATTTGCAGCTTGTAAAATGCATACCAAGAGACTAGAGTGTCTTTTTATTTTGAGATCTGTATCTTATGTATGAACACATAAGAAGAGCCCATTTTTGGACAGGGCAGTCTATACACACACACAAAGACCACAGGGCAGTTTACAACCAAGGTGCTTGTTGTTTGATTCAGATGCAATGAAAAATATATCCCCTATAGAGGCTGGGTCAGGGACCAGAGACTTCTGTGGGGACAGACAGCCACAGATGCACTGATTTAGCTCAAATGCAATGGTATTGTAGCAGGATTCAAGGGAAAAAGTTGGATGCTGCAGGATGCAGCGTAACCACAGAGCACTCCTCAAAACAGAGCAAGCACTAAGTCCTTACAGGTCCTACAGCTCATGGGATCTCAAATAATACACGGAACTCCACCGCAAAAGCCTTATCCCACTGGCAAAGCAGCCCCCAGTATAGCCCCCTCTCCCATCTCACAGTGCAACTTTTGAGTCTTTTATCACTGTCCATGTTTTTGGAGCAGACACCTTTCTCCAATTTCTGGTCCATAGGGTGCAATAGATCCCAGGCATGCCCAGAAATACCCAACTTCCCCAGGCCACACCCCAGAGGACCGTCACTTCCCAACCAAGAGCAGTTCCCAGTTTCACAGCACAGAGACCACATTGCACAGCACAGGGCATCCCCAGGAAGCACCAAGCCCAAGTCACACACCACAACATCACCAATGACCACATAGTACCAACATCTCCTTCTAGGACATACTCGCTGAACAAAGTTCCTCTATCTTGGTTTCCCACATGCTGGGTGAGATCACCCCAAGCAGAGGCACTGCTGTGGCATCCTGGCCCCACGGCCAGATACCTTAGGAGTGCCACCGTCCCACACAGCACACTGCTGGAGGACACGTGGCAGCCCATACCAGAAAGCCCTGCCCCATAAAAGCAAAGCTTATGCAGAAGAGCTTCAACATATGCATGGCCCCCACAGCACTTGTGCATCCACACCCCAGGGCATCTCCACTGCAGGAGCTGGGGGCCTGGGTCAGAAGAAAGCACGAGTCCTGTGTGAGTCTCAGTGACTCATTCCCTAGTCACCTTCCCTGTTACACATATGACTTTGTGCTCCTCTATCATGTAACTCTCATTTGTACCCTTCCCACAGTTACGTGTCCTTGAAGATTCAATCTTGCCAAGCACAAAAGTTGTTATGTATCCAAGATTGTACTTGGCCCCTTTCTTGGTGCTTTCTAAGCTTGCCTTTGCCTCAGGAAAGTCTTTTGAGGGACTCCCACAAGGCATCCCAAACACAGGACCATGTCCCTTTCATATAATGCCAGGAGGTCTCTCCTTTGTTCTACTGGGATGAAGGAAATTGTTGCTCTACCTGAGCCTCTTCTTTATCAGGGTAGAGGAAATTCTGTGTGGATGTGGGATCCACTCCTGGACACTCACACCCAGCATCCTCCATCTCACTGAGCCCCAACACTGCTCAGCCTTCTGCGATTTGATAACCTCATGCAGGAAAGGCTTTGATAAGAGGGTAGTTCATTCCCTGCTACCTCCTTCCTTCGTACTCATTCTGTGCTGAATGCACTGCACTTGGTGACAGACAGGAGATCCTTGGTGCTCCAGCCTCCTCAGCCCAGCAGAAGGAAGAGCACTGCAGGAATCTTCTCAAGGTATGAGGGGATTGCACAGGGAAGGTGGAACTGCTGACAGGAATTTTTAGGTAGCAGATCTTGTCCTGATTAATAGGTCAATATTCCGCATCTTGAATGAGATCTCATCCCAAAGCTGAGAGATTACCAGATCTGAGAGCTGCTGCTGCAGTGGTTCCAGAGCTCCACACTCTTGTACCCACACACAGAGCTTGCAGGA
Source organism: Actenoides lindsayi (assembly GCA_025331215.1). Classification (NCBI taxonomy): domain Eukaryota; kingdom Metazoa; phylum Chordata; class Aves; order Coraciiformes; family Alcedinidae; genus Actenoides; species Actenoides lindsayi. Next base: position 64,996 of record WTSP01026471.1, read on the forward strand.
GACCTTCCTGAGTCTGATTTCTCCCTTCACCTTCTGCCCATGGAGTTGTCTGTGTTTCTGTAAATGAGGAGCACAGCAGTTAAAATATCCCCAGCCAGGGCAGGGGTAACTCGCAGCTGAAATACCCCCAGCCCCTGCGACAGCAAATGACCCCTCATGGCACAGGCTTCCCAAGGCGATGCAAAGGGGAAAAAACCAGGTAGACATTTTCAAGAGTGATAAAGCCATTGGAATTTCCTGGCACTGCAAAACCCAAATACTTTCCCAGAGAAGCAGAGTTCCTCCCTCCTTTCCCTGGCCTTTCTCTCCATGAAAAGCCTTACAAGTGCACTGCAAGATCTTACCAAACAGATCTGAGCTCGGGCAATAACTGTAACTGCTTTTGTGTCCCGAGGCCAAGTTTCAGTCTGAGCTATGACCGAGACTGGGTGCTTTACAGTGAAGCATAGAAGAGATTTGCTTTGTGCATCTTATTGCTTTCTTCCTTATATTTGCTATTCTTTCCCCAGGAAGCCTCTCTCTTTATCTCACAGTACAGGTAACTCCTGCTTCAATCAACACGGATCTCTCCTGGCAGAACAGGAAAATCAGTCTCACGTCAGCAGGGCTGAAAGAAAGTGCTCAAAAAATGTAAAGGAAAAAATTGGAGATTATCAGAGTGCCTTTGAGTTCCCCCCTGAGCTTTTCTTTAGCACATTTTACCCATGATGGGAACTGATTCTTGTTTCCTTCCAAGGGAGAAGAAATATCTAGGAGGGAGAATGGTGTTGGTTTCATATCAGAGCAGGGCTATTGGCAGGATCACAGCCAGATTCTGTATTTCCCAGGCAGCAGAACATCTTCTAAATGGCTTTTGTCATTTTTTGTCTTTGCAATGAGAAACTAGCTGTGCCTATCCCAACTATTTTGGGGTTATTTTTCCAGGGTAACTCAGAAGCAACGAGGAAATTATTTCCTGCAGGATGTGGAGAAACAGAGGGTTAAAGAGCCAGGAGAAGGAGGAGATGGCTCAGGTGAGTGTTTATGCTATTTGAAGGGATGACTCCTTGGTACACGGAGCAAAATCCACACCCACCCATTGCCTTTCTGCCCCTGGAGCCTGCCCGCTGCAAGCTCCTGGGTAAAGCAGCAACATCACTGCAGGGCTCAGCCACCGTGGGAAAGTCAGCGGAGCCACGGCGAGTCCTGCCACGCGGGGAGACCCAAATGCAGGTGAGTCAGAGCCCCACCTTGCTTTGAACAGGAGGAAGCAGAGCCCGCAGAGAGGCACCCAAAAAAAAGGCAGAGGGGATGGTTCACGACTGTGGGGGCCCCCCAGGGGCCCATCCTCTCAGCAGCCTGCAGAGCTGTATTTCAGACAGAGGTGAAGCCGTGTGCGTGGCAGCCGGTGGGACAATGAGAATGGATGAAGGAGTTTTTCCTCCAGCGACTGAAGAATACCAGGGAAAGACTGACAGTGACTGGCTGGTCTCCAGCAGGCCAGAAGGGAATGGGCTGAGCAGTCACCATTACTCATGGGCAGGTAGCTAACTGCTCAGTTTTGCCCTAGGAAGGGTCAAACAGAACCCAGTGCTGGAAGAGCCGAGACCACAGTATGTGGGAATATCTTCTTGGAGACTCTCCTCTAAGCAGTGCCCTCACCATTGCCCTCCTGCCATGGGCCCCATCCCTGCAGGTGGAAGTACGAGCACAAACAGGCTGTGCAATGCCCAGAAACCAAAGCTGGGGCTTTGGTCCACACATCTCCTGGTGTTTGGCACAGGGACAGCCATTTTCACCTCCATCCTGAACTGTGGGGACAGGAATAATTTATGGTGGAGAGGACATTTGTGACATGATGCAGCCCTGTGGCTGTGCTAAGGACAGGGCTGTGAGCACGAACTGGCAGCAGCAGAGCTGCGGCACCTTCCATAAACTCTGCAGAGGGGAATGCAGCCTTCCTGGGTCTGGCTCAAGGCTAGCACCTCCATGCCTTCCAGTGCAAAGCTGGACTGCTCACCACCAGCGTGACACAACCTGAGGCCAAACCGTGAGGAGGATCCAAGCCAAAATAGTTGGTGTCTTCAGGTTTCATTTGGCAAATGCTGCAGGGGCAATCCCTGTGTGAGAGCACTGTGGCTCCTTCTGTCCATGCTTACGCATGTGCCACTGGGCTGCTTCTCTTTCCCAGAATGACATGAGGATCCTCCCCTGCCCAGACTGTTGTCCTGACCCTGACATCCTCCCTGATGACCTTTTCTGACCACAGAAAACAGAGGAGCTTGGTACAAACAGAAACACCAATGTTGGCACCATGACAGTGTGTCTCTAAGACTCCATCTTGAGTGGGATGTGTACCCCCTCACTTTCTCCTTCAGCATCTCAGGCCCAGCTAAGAGTGAGTTTATCTCATTTACAGGTGCTTATTTTGGCCCTCTGGTGTCTGTTCTCCTGGTTTTTGAGAGGGTCCCAGGCCATTTATACATGGTATCTGCTTCTGGCTTCACAACACCTTGCAGACACAGCAGATTGAGAGTCCTGGGGAGCTTGCTGTGCCTCTTTCTTCCCCAAAATTCTGGCACAAAACTCCTCACATAACCTTGGGTGCTCTGAGATACCCCCAGCTGGCTTCTAGAAGGGCTCAGCACCCCAGGATGCACATGACTGCTCAGGAATCTGCCTCCAGCACAGAGCTCATGATGTCCATGGGAGAGAGAGACCAAAATCTGAGCATTTGTGTCTGAACCCAGACTCTTGCTTTCAGCACTCTGCAGTGCAACCAGGCTATTGGCCTCAGACAGAACTTGGCACCATCTAAAACCAGACAATACATTCAAGGCCTTAAATTTCCCTTGCCAGGGAAGGGCAGTCCAAAGCCAGCAGTGATTTTGCATTGTCCTCTGTTCCAAGGTGCAAACCTGAAATGCTTTAATGGGTCCCTGGGATTTTCAAAAAACAAAGGTGAGTGAATTCAGAGAATTCAAGCGCTTATGTGGTTTTCAAGTCATCTTAGGGGTCTCCAAAAGTAATTTATTCAGCACAGCTTTGCCAGCAGTGCTAGAAGTGGTGTTGCAGAGAGTGGTACCCCATGCCAGGCTGCTGGCAGTGGGGAAAAAGAGGATCTACCATGTCCTCCTCTCCCTTCTAGCTATGGGCAGCAATCACTTGCCCACAACTACCTACCTTCTCAGCTGCACGGCTTTGCAGGGCTGGCAGGACAGCTTGCTTGCATTTTCATTTGGGTATTTTTTTTTAAGCTGCCAAACACCAGCTCTCCATAAACTGAGCTAAACAACCACATCTGAAAAGCTTTCCCTACCACCTTGGCCTTTATTGCTCATTGCCTGCCAGAAGAAATCTCTTAGAATCAATCCACCCTCACCTGGGCAGCTTAAAATTAGACACTCAAGTCTGAGATAGTCGCTCTGGATTCCCTTCATAGCTAGTGGAGAGAAATAGTTTGCCCAGCTTGTGGTTCACCCCGTCGTCAGACAGAGGTGGAAGGAGGGGCAAATTAATAATTTTCTATTTCCACTGCTGATTAAAGAAGTCCAGATGAAGATAAGCGATGTTCAGACATAGCTCGGTGGCCTGAGCCTCACCCTTTATCTTCTGTGAGTGCACATACACAGGAACACCCACTCTAATACCATATTGCAAAGGGACAATCCTTCTAGGATGTCAGAGCAGCTCAACCCTGGCAGGGGAGGATGGTGAACGACTCATTTCTTCTGCGTTTCTGACATGAGTGTGAAAAATAGCGTCAGACCAATGGAGTGAGTGAAACCAGACAGAGGTTTTGCAGTGCTCCTGCAACCTCGTGCTGTGCCCAAGGGTCACCTACCATTAGAGTGTTCCCAGTTCTTGTCTTGCCATCACTGCTTCTCTGAAAAACCCACCTCCTGGAGTCATGAAGCTATCTAGGGTGATCACTTTCCTTTATTTCCAGGAAGAAGTCTGCAGAGTAAAGCTTGATGAGCTCAGCACCACCCCAGTGCTGGAGGGTAACACATCTTTGCGGTCAGGATTAAGAGGCCTTCACTGTAAGTAGCTGGGTGCTGTGACTCACGTTCTTAGCGTGGCTCATTTTGCTCATTCCTGGATGGAAACCCTTCTAACTGGATTTCCTCTGCAATTTGTGGCTGCTTTCACTGTGTCTGGCTGGACGTAAAGCAATGCAAAGAAAGGCTGGGTGGCAGAGAAAGCTTCATCTGATTGTCCAGCCTTGCCTTTTCTGGTGGTGCTCTGACCCAACAGCGAAACAAGGCTTGAAAATCGTGTAACTGTTGCCAGTAGCCTGAAAAGCTGAGGAAAACGTGACATCTTAATCCCCAAACAGGGATATCATGAATTCATTATTTGTGTCCAGCAACACAAGGGCATGAGGCTCACATCATGGACCTTCGCCAAGGTGGGTGCTGGACGTCTGGTTGCTCAGCAAGGGGAGATGGTATCAGGTGAAACCTAAAGTTAGGAAGCGAGCACCACTGAAAGCAGTTAGGTATTTAATTTACATCTATGTCATGGAAGATCTCTCACATGTGTGTGTGTGGTAGGCACACTCACGTGCCCGAGAGATGAGGCTGACAGCTCAGCCTGGCCTTTTCCCACACACTTGCCATACTGCTGGAGCACATTCCAGTCAAGCTGGAGACGCAGGCTGGAGGTCTGCAGGGCGATCAGGGCAGCCCACGTGCAATCTTTCCCTGCGAAACAGATGGATATTTATGTGTGTGGATCATCCTGAATGCAGTAAGAGGCTCTGTTTTGCATGTGAGGCCATTGCAATGGGGCCACGGGGCCAAAGGAGTTCAAGCGCCCAATTATGAAGGCACGCTTCCTTGCAGCCGGCCACATCACGGCATGCACTGGCTTTTGAAATGCCTCTGGCAAGTTCCCCAAATTGCTGAGCACACAACTAGTGACCAGCTACGTAAATGGAGCTGTTACATTCACTATACTCCACAGGGCATGGTAGTTGTCTGGCCAGCACGTCCTTCGCAGACACAAAAATAATACTTTTAATATTACTTCTTCGCTTTGAACGTTAACCAGACACACAAGAGCTGCCTTGTGCAGACAGATGATAATTCATTTCTCTCATAACCTTCGGGGCTACTTAATTTTGCTCCTCTCTATGAAGATTTCAGGTTCTCAGATGTTGAACTTGGTCCCAAATACACCCATGTTGGGATATATCCACTGGCCTCATTCTCCCCTTTTTGCGTTCAAGTGGAAATTAGTAGGAAGATTGAAATAAATGGTCCAAATTCCAAAATATCAGGTGTTCTGTCAGAGTAAAGCTAAATCTTAGAGTCACTGCCAACTACCTGTGTAGCAATGCTGGGCCACGCTGTTGTGCTTGGTGTCCTGGTGTTAAGAGCTTTAATCTAAAGCTCAGGCACTGGGCTTTGGGAAAGGGCTGTGCTGAAATGAGGACAGAAGTGGGCGTGTGGACAATTCAGTTTTTAGTGCTGTTAAGCATCTGAGGCTGAGCCTGGACTTCATGGCTCTGTCACCAAAAAAAAAAAAAAAGATTGCAGATAATGAGCTAATAACACTTCACTTTCCCAGCCTGCTTTGCATCTTCAAAGCACTCCACAAGAACAAACTAATTAACTGTCCAGAGAAGAAGCTCATGACTAAGAGCTGAGAAACCATGTGAGTCAATCCGCTTGCAACAGCTCTTTGCAGATTTCAGTAAAAACTCATTTTGGAGGAAGGTCTGTTTACTGGCCAGACTGGTCACACCAATCCCCGGCCACATTCCAGGGGTGTGAGCGGCGAGGACAGACCCAGCTTGGGAGAAGCCCCACTGACTTCAAAAGAGCAACACCTCGACAGGAATGCCCCAAAACCAACCGTGTGGCTTCCTCCTTTTAATTTATTTGCACGCGCGCTCGGCGCAGGTCACAAACTGCTGTGGTAACAGTCCCTCTGCAAACCTCCGCGGAACGAGGGCACGGCCCCCTCTGCGTGGAAGGACTTTACTTGCAAACAGCCTTTTCCCAAGTCCATCATTTCAGAAAGAACCAGGGTCTGTTAGTGGAGAACTAGTTTTCCTTAGCATAACATCGGGTGCTATGAACCTGGCCTTGGAGCTGCGTGTCCAGCTCGAGGAGCTGTGCGGATCTCCCACCTCTTTTATTCCTTGCTTTGGGCAAATTATTCAGCTTCCTCAAGGATTTCTCTTGCAAGTCCTTTAGGGGAATGTGGGTCATAGGGGAATGTGGGTCACATTTACTCGAGTAGAGATGAGAACGTCATCCTTTTCTATGGGTAAATAAACTCGGACACCCAGCCCTACAGAAGAATTTAGACATTTCAGGCCAAGAATTTTGTCTTGGAAACTCCAGCCTAGCTCCATCTATTTCCACCAGAAAACATCCCTGGCCTGCCTCTGAGGCAGAGCCTCTAAATGATAGACCGAAGTAAACCCAGTTTCCCCAGATCCTCAGCAAATTTCAGCCCACAGGTTGTGGGGGACTGCTGGGGAGGAAACACAGCTGTGGGACCTGCTAAAGGGTTGGTGCCTTTCCAAGGGAGACACCACTCCCAGGGCACACTTCAGGGGTGCCAGAACCCACCTCACAGCTCCTCAGTTGCAGGGATGCTGAGGCATCAAGGTACACCCTCCCGACTGCAGCGTAGACATCCATCTCACCCAGCATGCAGGCTGCTGAGGTCCCTGTGATGAAGCACTTGCTTGGTCTAAGCTGTGTTTGGTCTAAGGCATTAGAAAGCCCAGTTCAAAGCTTCCAGTGAAGGGTTCATGGGCCTTAGAGAAACCTTTCTGTAGCTGTAACCCTCACCCCTCTGAGGCTGCTCCTACAGGACAAATAATATTCCACAGAGCACAGGTTTCAAAAATATTTGTCTCAGGACAATGGGATCTGGAAAAAAATTCACAGAGGGGTTTTGTGCCTATGAGACCCTGTGTCTTCATGAAACATCCAGGGTTGGTATTTATGCTGCACCCCATCTTCATGGAGCCCCCCAGAGCTGTGACTTGTAGCAGAAAGCGATTGTTACCCCTTGTTTCCTCGCCTGGTTCATGGGCAGAAGCTCTGGGGACTTTTGCGTGACTTTTCCTTCTTCCCAAAAGAGAAGTTCTTCCTACTGAGCTGTTTATCGGTTTGCATGCCGATAGGTTGTCCTGCCCTTAGCCCAAGGGCCTGCAAGCTGCAATTGGGACTTTTCTGTAGCTGCCAAGAAATGCCAACAATTTCCAGAATCCTCCAGTTACTCTTCCTTCGCAATGACGATGTTTGGATGGTTGCAGTTAATCACAGGGCTCGGGAACTTACAGGACTAATTGTCCCATCGAGCAAATAACCAGGAGCTGGTTCCCATCCTGCCTCAGTGTGTTCCTTTCAGCCAGGACCCCATCTCCCTGGCTTTGCCCTGCCAGGTCACAAAACACTAAATCACTCTCTGGAGATATTTATCTCTGCCCATTGCCAGGAGAGACCTGGAATTGAAATCAGGCCACGAGGACGTGACATAAGCATTGCTGTGAGCTGGGATGAATCTGGACCTATGGTGTCTGATTTACTCCATGCGGCTGGATGAACAGCAAGTTGAGTCTTGGCTGGAGCTGATGGTCTCCAGGGATCCTATGGATGCATCTGGAGCTCAGAGATGCTGAGCTGTTCTGCATGCCATGGCTGCTCCACCATGGAACCCTTGGTACAGCCAACCCAGCTTGTCAGCGATGAAGGATGTGCTCTGGGAAGCAAGGCAGGTGATGGGGACCTCCATGAGATGCTCAGCTCAAGGGAGGAGATCTGTCCTCCTGGTGGGGGCCTTGGGGACCTCTTTCAGCACCCAGAAATGTTTCTGAGTCTTTGTCACGATTATTCTGCTTGTAATTAATACAAAGTGGCCTGGGCAAGAACTCTGAGGTGGAAAAGCCCTCAAAACCAAATGTTCCCTTTCCAAACTATGTTGGTCCAAAATATGAGCAGAATTTGAGAGTGGCAGAACTTAGCTGAATGTCATCTTCTGTCTGTTTTATTTTAAGGTGTGGCACGACACCCACCTAACACACTGACAGGTCGCAGCACAGCACTGCAACACCACCTGAAAAGTTACAATAATTGCTCTATTTTTACAGCTAATCAACAGCATCTGGCTTGCCGCGAAAGATCAAAGTGCTTCCCTGGATCAAAGTGTTCTGTCTTTGCCATAATATCAGAGTTAGATTTAGTGCTCTGCGAAGGCACCTCCTTGTTTGTTTATGGGTGCAGATAAAAGGTGCGAGCAGCTCACAACACTTCCGAAGCCAGGAGAGCACCACCAGTACAGTCACTGCACTACCGCACCGCGCCACAATCGGACACATCAGTTGTAGTGTGTGGCACTGGAATTATAAACCAGTGTCATGTAGAGAGAGAACTGGGAACTGCCGCTCGACTGGGGTTGCAAACCAGAGCTCAAAGCTCTGCTCCTATCAAGCCAGGGAAACTTGAATCTTCCACCCCACCAGCAAGTGCTGTAACCTCTGAGCTGCTCGATAAGGGAAGGTTTGCCTTCCTCTGCTGCTCTGCCTCCACGTCGTGTGTTGGAGGCTCAGCCTCAGAGGCAAGCTGGGCAAAACCCCATCTGCTTTGTGCAAGGTGCTGAGCTGCTCAGCAGCGTGAGGATTCATCAGCATGAAGCCCAATGGCTGCAGCGTGCGGGCTGGCAGCAAACGGCAGGTGGGATCTGGCAGGCATGGAGGTAGGGATCAAGCACCCCCAGGCACCCCTGGATCTGACAAAGCGCTTGAATCATCTCCAGCAGACCAGCTTTTGGCATATTGAAATCACACAGGAAGACATACGACAAAGAGCGAGAATTTTCCCAGGCATGGGTCATGCCAGGTCTGAAGGCAAAGCCTGCAAGTTCACACTTCAACACACATTTCCATCTCTTCCACTTTCCAACAGGCCCCAACTGGAGCTTATCTGGAACAGGGCGCATACCTTGTGCTGGGTTCATGCAGTGAGAGTACAGGGCGCTCTTGGCAAAGGTGACAGCGCTTTGTGAACAAAATCACATCTCTCACCGAATATGCCCACGGCTGGGTCTTTGACCATCAACAGACAGGACCTGAGCAGTGCCACCTGAGAGAAGAAAACTAAAACTAAGCATATCATCTGCATCCCCTTCAGACAACCCCACCTGCTTCCCCAGCGAGGCTCCTCCAGTGAGCTCAGGCTCCTCTGGTCCAGCTCCCTGCTGCCAGCACTGCTCCTGTGCCCTCTGCTTCCTCTGCCAGAGCACAGACTTGGGCAGCTGCAGATGAATGACACCCTGAATTACATCCCCTGCTGTGGGGTTCCCATGTCCTGGGACAGCCCCTGTGCTAGGAAAGCTTCGGGGGTGCCATGGGCACAGTTCCCCTGTGCCCGTCGCTGCTGGCTCACCTTTCTCTGGAGGTGTGCTGCAGGATCTGGCGTGGCAAGCTCTGCGTGTGCATGTGCACACAAGCACCCATGCCTGTGTCTGCGTGTCTGTGTGTGTGCACGTGTCTGCAACTCTGCATGTGTGTGCCCGTGTGTATTTGCATGCACGGGAGCACGCAGCCCCTTTCCTCTGCAGGGAACAAGGCGGCAGGGGAGGAGAAGAGGAGGGATTATTCTGAAGGTACCTGTCCTCAAAGCTGCAAACATGGGGCTCCGAGACCTACCTCCCAGAGGTTCACATGGAGATAATACCATGGGAGACACGTCTAAAGCCTTCAGCCTTTGTCTCCCAGCTCACTGTTTCCTTCAGAGCTTCATGCACCAGTTAGGCACAGGGGACTTTGACATCCATGTACCCTTTGAGACGGGAGATGGGTCAGGATCTGTGCAGCAGAGCTAACAGAGGGGTACAAGAGTGGGAACAATTCTCTCCAGTTCTCCATACCTCCCTGAGATTGTGCCACCCCCTGACCTAGGCTCTGCCTGTGGCTGCCAGAGCCATCTCTGCAAGGATTGCTGCTTCTGCAAACCATCCCATCAGCTTTGGTGCTCAGCACCACTCCAGGTCAGGGCATATGGTGCAGCACCACCTTTACCAGTCCTGTACCTTATGGATCCACTGCTGGGCAAAGGATTGGTCCCAGCTCCTGTTAGGTCTCAGCATCTCCGTGCTCCTGCCAGGGGTTGCTGCCCTGCACCAAAGAGTGCAGTTTACACCTGGGACTGCAGCTGAAACCTGGGCATGACAGCACATGCAAAAGCAGTGATTCAGACATCACCAGGAAGCTTATTTTCCTTCCATTAAGTGCCAATAAAATGCTGTTTCCAGACAACAGCTAAAGCCTCTTCCCTTCCATCCCAGGGCATTGCCGCCTGCTTTGTCAGTGAGACTTGTCTCACTGACATGGGTCATTGTGTGGCTGCTAAACTGTGTTTGCGGTGCATTAAAACCTTCAGTGATGATTTAACACATCTGTGGAATCAGCAGAAACAGTGGGTGACTTTGGCCAATTAGAGGTGATTAAGTGATACCTAGGAATTAGATGCTACGGCCAGTGATTTACAGGGTTAAGATATTAAATGCAACTTGGAAGTTTTATAAGGCATTTAAAAATAATCATAAAAAAAAAAAAGCCCAAACTTGCAAACATCAGATGCTTGCACAATCAAATGGACCTGCCCTGCAGGAGAGTGTGCTGAGACCGTCACACAGCAACACGGTGGCTTGGGACTCAAGATGGGAGATCCAGGTCTGAGATTTGTTTCAAAATTCACTATTTACATCTTTTTTCTCTCGTTTAAAATACAGCCTGTTGTTAAACCCAACGTGCAAAACAACCAGAGGTTGTACTGCTTCATTTTCTGCAGGGTGTTTTTTTGGCTTTTGGCTTTGGCTGGAATTTGAGGCTGGACACCCACAGAGGCACTGTGGATCAGTGCAACGCAGTCACCCTGTACCTGAGTCTAAGGTTCATGGATGGTGAAGGTGGAGAGCCACACACCATGTGCTGAAGGACAGGCAATGCCCTCTCCCCATAGCAACGGCATCCAGCATCATCTGCTCCATGTTCTGCAGAACTGTGATGCCCTTGAACACCCTGGATGTCACTAAAAAAATATACCCCAGGCGGTGGGGACTCTGAGCCAGCCAAGACCCACTGCCATTGCAGGAGCTGGGATGTGTGTTATCCTGCTGGTGCTGGAACAGCCTCTCCAGTTCCAGAGGACTCAAGTCCCCCATCCCTCACTGGAGAGCATGGGCAATGGCTTCCCCACGCAGGAAAGCAGGAGGTGAAGAGCAGCCCACACCCACCATGTTCACCTAGCACCTTGGGCAGGCTCTGTCCTCCTGGCACACATCCTGGCACCCCCTCCACTGGCCTTGCCTATCTCTCCTCCACACGCTGTTCTCACCCCATGAGGTCAACTCAAACTTAGTGTTGTGCCTGATGGGGGAAGCAAGACTCCAACGTGGGGGTGGAGGGATCCCCCTCCACATGCCCCAGCTGATGGCAGCAGTGAGAAGCTCCACATCCACATCTGGTGAGACACACGGGGCCCAAGCAGCATTTCAGCCTCAATAGCTGCCACTCCATTGTCCCAAGGGTCCTTGTGGACCACTGCAGCCACCAGACCACAATGCTGGTAGCATGGGTACATGCGTGACCCTGGCTCCTTGAGACATTCATTGGGCAGGCGGCCCCAGAACAGCAGTCCCAGAATCTCCTGTGCTGTCCAGAGCAATCCTGGCTGACATGACCTGATCAGAAACATGATCAGGCTGTTTCTATCTGTACCTGTAGTGGCAAGGCCAAAGTCTCCAATATCTGTATCTCACAGTGGCGTTGCTTCTGGGAATGGTTCTCAGTCTTGAGTAGGCCAAGGAGAGCATGAGGCTGCCTTACACACAGCTCTGGTTTAGTGCAACCACAGCCCAAAACATCAGCTCGATATATTGCCAGCATCTCCTCGGTAACAAACACATCCTATTTTGCATCTGTTCCACTGCCTGGGGATGGTGATACATTGGGGAGGACCCTGGTCCGGGTCTGCACCAACAGACCACAAGGTGCACATGCTTGTGAGATCCAGGCACAGGTCTGCTGCAGTCTGGGCTGATGCTGAGACACCTCTGATGAACACCAGAGGATGAGGCTTTGCCCTTTGGGCTGGCAGCAGCCATTGGAGCTTTGAACTCCAGCCAGGACATTGGCATCACTCTGGGGAGAGCAGAGGCCTCCTGTGCCTCACCACACTGCAGGACATGAGTCCTGCACTGCACCCTCAGCACACACACACCTCACCGCAGCACCTGCCAACGTCTCCTTGGAGGATACAGAAGGACCAGTGTGGGACACAACCTGAACCCAGTGCTTTGGCTCAGACACCAGAACTCCTGAGGGGACACTTCTTGTGTGCTGTGCTCCAGAGTGATGCTGCACAAAGGACTGCTCCTCCAAGGACCACAGCATGGAGGTGTCTGCATGCTGTGGCAGAAGATGCTGTTCCTCTGCAACGTGCTAGAGGATGCTACACATCATAGGTCCTGGGAGGATGCCCTACTAGGGAAGGGCAGGGCTCTCAACATGCTCCAGAAGATGCTGGTGTTTTGATCTGGCATCCAGAAGTTCTGCTGCCTACGAGGACATTGAGAACACACACAGAATGAGGGTGTCCCTGCCCACTGCAGGGGGGCTGGACTAGATGACCTTCGGAGGTCCCTTCCAGCCTTGGCCATTCTAGGATTCCATGATTCTAAGTGCTGCAGGACACTAGTTCACTGCAAATCTCCACAATCACAAAGTACCATGAGATTATTAGCACCTTACACAACCCTCCCAGAACTGCTACCGGGGGTCCCTCACTCTGCAGTGGCTGGTCCCTGACCTGCTGCACTAACTTAAGTTGCATCCACACTCAGAACAGGTGCTGTGCACTGCAGGATGGGGCCAGCACCCTGCACAGCAGAGCAGCTCCCCAGCACACAGCACCCTGCACCATGCTCCAGCAAACCTCGGCACAAGGTACTGTGCCATTGCAACCATCGTGCAGCCCGTGCAACACCTGAGCTGATGCCAAAACCCTAGAAGACCCCAGAGCAGACCCCAGAGCAGACCCCTGAGCACCCTGCCATTTCCCAGAGGATTTCCGCATCCCGCACCACTCTTTGCCATGCCCCAGCTTGGCAGCAACCCACTCAGCGTGGAAACCCACAGACACCGGTGGGAGAGGGAGCAAGGGGAGGGTCGGGAGCAGGGCTGGGTGCTGACTCAGCTGTTCTGGCACGGCTGTGCCACCGAGCACTGGGCACAGGGAGGGAGGTGCTGGGCGGGGAGGGAGTGCGCGGGTTTCGGCCCCGGTGCGCAGGGAACCAGGCTGGCGAGGGGCCAGCGCGCTGCCGAGACAGGCAGCGCTGTGGGAAGCAGGGAGTGCCTCTGTACCCCCACCCTGGGCGCTGCCAGCCCCGCAGGGATGGGACGGGCAGAGTGGCTGCAGGGCCTCGGTGTGGCACC
>WTSP01026472.1:0-21901 GCA_025331215.1 Actenoides lindsayi
GTCCGCCGGTCCGCACGGCGGCTGGGCAACCTCTTCCAGGCGTTGCTGGGCCGGGCCGAGCCGGGCTGCCCTTATATGTACTTGGCTGGAGCCGGCGGCTGTCGGTGCAGACGGGCGGTTGGCTTCGGGCCCCGGCCGGTGAGAGGCCTGTAGCCCTTGCGGGCTGCAGGCCGGGCTGCCCTGCCTTCCTTCACGCGTTCCCCATACCGGGCACCTCTGAGCCTGGGTCGGGGAACCCACCCCTGGGCTTCCTAACTGTCTGGTTCTCGGTCCCGTCTCGCCTTCTGGGATTCAGCCGTACTTGTTCTTTGTTTGGTTTGCACCTAGAAGATGGTCCCCGGCGTTGCTGTTACTGTATTCCTTCCTCTGTTTTGCTTTGTGTTGCTCTGAGAGGCAGTCGTCGTGTCCTTGGTACCTCCCGGGTTGATTGTTTGTATCTTCTTTTGTGCTCTGTTTAAACATCTTTGCGCTCTTCCTCTGCTCCACCCGGACTTGGTGGAATAGGAGCCTTGTGGTGTTCTCTGTTGGGGTGGTCTTCCCACAGAAAATAACCAGTCTTGGTTATGATAGACGGTGTACCTGAGAAGTTTTAAAATCCTGGACCATGTCTGGTCCTGTCCATTTTTGGTGATTATTTAAATAGATAGTATGGAAGGTGTGAAATTTTCATTATAGTTGAGGGGACCAACATTAAAAGAGGTACATTTGCAATGTGTGCTATGTATCATTAGTTGCCTTTGGGAAGATGGCAGAAAGCAGAGAAAGGAAAAAGGAATCGCATTAAATTTAACACATGTCATTGTACCTGACTTCTACTTGGGTGGGAAGTGATGAGTAAGAAATGAAGGAAGATGGCCTGGTGGGTTGAAACGGGTTGAAGAAGATGCTTGTTTGTATTGCATTGATTTATAGATGTTCTGGTGCCTGGTAAGAGCTCATAGTGTTTGTTGTTCTACAAACCAAAGCAACAGTGTGTGTTGAATAGGTTACTGAATTACATGAAATGAAAAGAACAGGGTTTGAAAGGCAAAGGTAACAGAAATGAGATAATTTAGATGAAGTGAAACCCTAGCTTGGTGTCTTTTTATAATGAGGTTTTAGCGTCAGCTGCTCAGTGGAAGTTTAATTGACATAGCAGTATCAGCCTGGTTACTAGTTAAAGCTTAAAGCAAGTAAATGCATTTGGTCTTCCCTTACTTTTCATAGACTGATAAATCCTGTATTAATGTCAGAATGAAAGCATGTACTTGAGATGAAAATGAAAGTTTAGACTTAATTAAATGACAGAGTCCACGTTTGAGTGATACACATTACTTGGGAGTCTCCATTTCAAACGTATATGGGAATGTAGATGAGAGATAAATGACAGGATGGAATAAGAAATATTTATGCATACATCCAGTAATATAGTACATAAGACTTGCAAAGTACATTTACACAAGGCAAATGGAAATATTCTCAAATGTCATCAACTTCTATAGAATAAAAACTTCAATTAAAGTGTTAGCAGTTTCTTTAGAAAATATAATGCTACTTTTGAATGCTCTATTTTGACACCTAGGGATTTTAATTTTTTTTATTATTATATAGAGTGCATTGGATATCTAAAAAAAATACAAACAAACAAAACACCCCCAGGTTTGCACATTTGCTCCTGAAAATCCTTATAAGTCTGTGACCTATTGTTAATGAATGTAGTCCTCCAGTCAAATAAACAGTAAAGACCCATGCAGTAATAAGTTCTCAAATCAGCAAAGTAATTCTAGTGCTGTCATTAGTATGGCATCTGCTGGATTTTGGAGCAGAGATCTTGAGGAGGTTGTCACTTCTGTCCAGTGGGAAGCAGTCTTTGCTACGCACGGTCTCCCTCAGGTAAGACCTTTTGCTAAAGTGGCAAATGTGGGAAGGAGGATGAGGTGTTCTGCTGCTGACCTCCCCAGCAGCAGCATTCCTTTATTTAAAATGGACTCTGTCAGGGTGAAGTGAGACTCCTAATTTACTTATGTGCTTCCTCCTGCTAATAAACACTAATTGACTGTGGAAGTGTTTATGCTGATGGATCTTGATACACAAAGTATAGCTAGGAAACTCTGGGTAACTGAGGTGGTAAGAAGTTACAACTAATGGAAGAAGTTATTGGAAAGAGTGAGGAGTTAGAGCAGAGTAACTATGAGTGTTTTTGGCTGGTAAATAAATTCATCTTTGTAGTGCATGTTTCCATTTCTTGAGTATGTATATTAGCAAAGCTCTCCCAAATCCTGCAGCTAATGGTGATCTCCAGGAGAGCACTTTCTTCTCCCGTCTCATATGCGTGGCCATCTCAGTGATGTTGCTCCATTGTGTGACTCTCAAGGGACAGACCGTAGCTCTGTATGCGAGAGAGTTGATTGATGGTTCAGAGTACAGACCTACGTACACATCCAGCTGTGCTTTGCACGTGGCGTGAGGTTGTTGCATGAAATCATGGGGAACTACCCTACCACCACCACCCCCTGTCTCTTGGCAGCTGCTTTCAGTGCTTTTTAAAACAAGAAATAAATACAATTTCAATGTATGCCTTTCTCAGTGAGTATACAAGCGTGTGTTCTGTCATTTGAAAAAAAAAATAAAAATTCATAATTGAATATAGCACCTAGCATAAGAATATACATTCCTTGAGGAATTATGGGAGTTCCTGGTGGGATAGGTGAAAAAAATGCATATTTCCATAATTTTTTGTTCATTTTATCCCAGAGAGACCTTTGAAAATAGTCTAAAAGGGATAAGGTCATACAGCAGATTACTTGATAAGGTCTTATGAGAAAGCTGGAGTGAAAGGTACAGGGACTGCCAACAACCAGCAAACAACAGGTGGAGGGAAGCAGTGGTTGTGAAACAGTCAGTATGTGTGTAACTGATAGGTCTGCATTACAGAAGTTCACACCCTTTTTTTTTTTTCTTTTCTGCTCCATTTTGCTATTCTTTGTCTCCCAGTGCTATGTTTAATTTTTCTAGCTTATGTTCATAAATATTTTTCATTAGAAATGTTATTTCTCTTTTATGACAGCTATGAAAGAAACAGAATATGATTGTCAAACACTTATTCCTATTGAACACTTTCCCAATAAATTTTAGGAAATTAGTGGGTGGAGGCAGTAAAGATTATTTTCATGCCTATTACCAGATTTATGTTGTTCAAGTGAGGGGTAAGAATAGTATTCAAATAATAATTTTCCTGTAGTTTAATTTTGTGCATGTAACTATTTACAGCTTCCTGTTAATACATTTTATGTAGGCTGTGGTGGGTAATGTTTCAGTGCACTCAAACACTTGCAGTTGAGGTTAGTTTGGGTGAAGTGAGCTTCCAATCTCTGCTGAGGCTAGAGCCAGAGAGGGGCAGGAGTCAAAAGCTTTGAGCTAGAGTATCTCTTTTGTTTTCCTTAAAAGGCCCTCTATCCTCAATTAATATTACCTTATGTTTTTCCCTTTATATTATATTGTATCATGTCATTACATTGGGGAATGGTTTTCCTGAATTAATGCAAAAGAAAAGAAATACATTGGTAATATGTTAAATGTTTTTGAGGAGCTCTGTATAAGAAAAGACTTACAGCCACCTGTAAACTACTTGCTTTAGTAAAATTAATAAATATGAGAATGCTGTGGTTCGATTTTTCTGACATAAGGACCTCCTAGTGTGGCATAAAAATACTATTTTTTTTTTTTCTCCTGTAGTAAGAGTAATTTAATCTTTGGATTATATTATTTGTGACGATATTATTTACTTGTGTAGGTATTACCACTTATTTATGTGTGGTGTCACCCATCTTACTAAGTTTTAAGGTATTATTTTGCTTTGTACTTTTCAGACACATGGAATTTGGTTAATTCTGCTGCAGAGATCTTGCATGTTTACAGCGTAAAAAGGAACAAACAAGGCAGTAGTGCTGGATAATAACACTTGCCAGAGTTCAGGAGGAATGTGGGAATTGTGGTTTGTCTTACCTAGCCAGTACCATATGAGAATGGTTAAGAGATGTCACGGCAGAGGGATTTTTAAGGAAGGACAATACAGTGACCTATGATCATGTGATTTGCTTCGTTATCATACAAATAATGATAACTTTGACACATGCACACCCATTTGCAGGCTAGTGAGGGAAGGGTGAGGGAAGGGTGATGTCTCAGATGCAGGCTAAAGTGGGTGTGGCTAAGGATGACTTTCTGATAGGGGAGGCTACTAGACAGCTAGCTGGACAGCTGCATTGGAAAGCAAAAAAAATTGAATAGGGCAAGAGATAAGTGGGTGGAGTGGTCAGGTTGGGGTAATAATTATACCATGTTTAATTTATTTTTCTTTTTCTTTTTTTTTTTTAATCCTTCTGGATTTACTTTTGCACAATAAGAACACATGGTTTTGATTTGGACAGAGGGGGCGTGGGAGAAAGTATCTGACAAGAATTCTTTCGTTCAGTGCCTTAAGCAGAAGAGTGGCCTAGTTTCCAAGCCTTATGGGTTCAAGAGTACAGCTGTATCTTTCTTATCCACAGGAGATGGGCTTTACAAAGTGGAGAATGCCTGTGTGTTTTCCATGTAAGATTTCTCTTGATCATAAATACACCATTAGGTTGTATGTTTGTTTGAATGGTGAGGACAGGATATGTTCTAATCTTATGTTGAAGGTTTGCCTTTTCCCTATGAAGACTTTGATTTCTCCCCCTCCTCCCCCCCCTTGTTTTGATTCAGATCTTGAGCAAGCTCCTACCTTGTGGAGGAAAAACTCATGTTTAGCTAGAGCATTATGTGTGGAGATAGCCAGGTTCATTTTGTTGTAAAGTATGTTATCCATTTTAAAGTTAACCTTCCATATGGATCATAGAGATTCATGGAACTAGTGATAGAGATGTTTAGTCATTTTCCTTCTGTAAAGAGAAATATTTTGGAACAAAGGAATAAAAATGTAACTTCACTTTTCAGTGTTCTTTCTAGGCATTGTAAAAGAGTACATAAAGTTCAGAAAGAGTTAATGTAGCTTGATTGTAGTACTTGTTTCATTTCATAATTCATGGGATTTTTGGGGTTCATAGGTAAACATACATTTAGATTGTGATTGACATTCTGAAAACTGCACTTACATGGTCAGTGGAGTTAAAATGCAGAACTAGAATAATGAAATTATGTTCCATGTGGCCTTGTTATCAGTGGGGTCTCTAACCACCATATTTTTCTGAACATGTGGACTTACTGTTTATGTTAATGTAGCTTTTAAAAAGTTTTTTAACTCTGCACTTAAAGTGTTTTAATCATCAGTAAAGGCAGGATTTTTAGTTTGTTGGTTTTTCCCCCCCATGGCATCCAATTACATTTGGAAATTAATGTTTGTACTATAAATGTGGTACATTTCTACCATCACAATTGCTGTTTAACAGAGGGAGCTCCTGCTAACTTCTAATTGATATCAATAGTTTAAACACAGAAAAATTATTAATTCCACTGTTAAGTGCAGATACAGTGGTTTCTGTAAAACTGTTCTCATTCAGTGATTTATATTTGCACTTGCAGGATATTTTTCTTGTTCTCAAAATTTAACACAGACCTAGCCTTAATATCTTGCTGATGTTTGAGAAGGAACTTTAAACTTTTTTTTAGTAAAGCAGATTCTTTGAGAAAATATCCTGTAAAAAAGAGATAATTTTACTGTTAATGCAGAGCTAGAAATCTATCGTGCAACTAAAGCCCTGAGACAGATTTCTAACGAAGTGGCCTGCTAACAACTTGACTTTGAGCAAACTTTTCATGTGTTGTGATATCAGAGAGAAAGCAATTTAACGCTTCTGTTGAGGTATTAGCTTTTAGTAACTTCAACCATTCTTTTTCAAAAAAACTAAAACTGAAAATATATATACACATTTATACTCTGTGCTGCCCTCCAGGTTAAATATCCTGCTTGTAAGTTGCTGCAGGCAGTGAGTGACAGTTTCAAACTTAGCTTGTTTGTGTTGTGGTCATGACAAGATCTATTATTTTTGTTGTTGTTGGAAACACAATGCTTGCTTTTTGTCGCTGTTTTTGGGTTGGTTTGGGCTTGGTTTTTTTGGTTGGTTTTTTTTTTTTTGATCTTTCTAGAATTTCAGCGTCACTAAAAAAGGGGGGTTTATGACTTGACAGTTTTTTCTGGGTCTTCATTCTGGAATGTTTACTCCCCTCTAGGTAGTGCTGAATTAAAAAGAAATGTTCTCCACAATTGAATGTTTCTGAAAACAGCTATGAAATCAGGAAAGATCCATCAAAACATTCACATCATTCAGTGTAATGAATATAATGCAACTGAGTCTGAGTTTTATTAATAAGCTCTTTCTACACATCAACTACCAAGTCTGTTTAATTGTTAGCTTTTTTTTTTTTGGTGTTGTCTCTGCTCAGTGCTAAACTGAGCCTTAAATTGTGCCAGTTTTATTTCATCTAAGAAAGAAAATTTCTATTTTTCTGTGAATGACTTAGTAAAATAGTAAAATCAAAGGATTGCTGAGATCTCAGGGTTATTTTATGACTTCATAGGTTTATGTGATGATGCAGCTTAAACAGCTTTGGTGAGCATCCTAGTCAAAGGTTAAAAATCTCAAGAGGATAAAATGATCTTTGTTCTTAAGGCAGGTTTACCAGTGCTTGTTTCATCGCTCTTTTTTTCTCTCTCTCTTTTTTTTTTTTTTTGGTTGTTGTTTTTTTGTTTTTTGGGGTTTTTTTGTTGTGTTTTTTTTTTTTGCTTCTCTTAGTGACCAAACATGCTATAGCCATCCAGGCTGAATAGTTTAAGGCAGAAGCACTGGAAGGTGCTTACCACAGTCGTCCTTCTTTTTGAATTGAGATGGCAGTTTTTGGTGGGTTTAGTGTTGCTTTGTTATGGGATTTTTTTTTTTTTTGTAGATGAGCATCCTTTCAGCGATTTCTTTATGTATGCTTTCAAAGAAAACACCAACTTATGCTGAAGATGTATGTTCACAGTGATAGTAAGGCATCTGCACAGTTAAATTCAGCTGGGCTACAATTAATCTTTAAAGCACTGAACCGAACGTGTTCGTGGAGCAGTGCCACGGCTTAGGCTGTAATGGTTGGTCAATAGAGTGTATTTATGTAAAACCCAAAAGCACAGGTTTTTCTGTGCATCTCTGCAGAATGGAAGATCATTATGTTATTCTAAAATTCTTCATCTTATCAAGAGAGCTGATCGACAGTCACTTTACATCACTTAAATCATCATGGAAAGCAAGCTTTCTTTGCTGGAATGGATGAGTTGTCTGTGTGTCTTCCAAGTTCTTGTAGTCTTGTTTGCATATGGATCCAGTAAAAAGTAATTTTCCTTCTTTTTATCTTGCCATTCCTGTGCTTGTAAGACACCCTAGGTGTGGGCCATCAGTGTCACAATGAAAAGTGGTCTGCACTGCACTTGTTTGGTTAGCATTAATGTGGCTTATGATCAAGATGACTTTTGTAAGGACTTCTGCTTAGCTGTTGAAGTGCTCAGTACCAGTGACTCCTCACCCTTTGTGTGCTGTTTCAAGTTTGCAAGGTCTTACATTCTTATAGAAATGTTACAGAAACCTACATTCATAACACAGTAATATTTAAAAAGAAATAATAAAGAAAAAAAAAAAGGATTGCATTCTTCAAAAGGCTAGCAATATATCAGAAAGAGGGCTCTTGTTTACAGTAAGCTTTAGCCAGTTTACCCTGATACTTGTGTTCATAGTCCTGATGATTTCTCAGGTAGGGATTGAAAAACATAGGTGCATTATACTGAGGAGAGAATGAAACCTTTCCATGACTTCAGATCAGTGTGCCGTGGTTGTCAAGACCATAGTGGTGTGTTGGCACTAAATAGAATAATAATTCCAGTTTACTTTTAAATATATGGTCTGTAGAACTCACAAAAGTAGAAAAATGTTCATTATATTAATCAGAGCAGAGAATGATATCCAAACATACATTTTTTTTAATGATTCAACGTAAGGAGCTGTGTCTAGTTGCATTGCAGAACTGTATTTTGAACATAGGTAGTTGAGATATGGATAGTTTGAATAGTAAGACGGAACTTTACTTCACCTCTGATGAAAGCACTTGTGTAGTACATCAGTGTTTGCATAGCTGAACATACAGAGTTACTGGATAGCCCATGGCAGTCTTTTGCAAGAACAGATAATGATAATATTACTGGTGACAATGTCTAATTGTTTTTGTATTACAAAGTAATAGTTGGGCATGATAACTTTTAAAGTCTCAAGCAGTGACAAAATTAGGCAAGGTTGTTAGAGAGATGTGATATCTTTCATTAGACAGATGTGGTTGGAGAAAATAGATTAGATTTGGATAGATTAGGCTCTAGCAGGGCTTGCTGTAGAGGCTTCTGCCTGAGGCCAACCTGGTGGTAAAACCTGTAGTGCCTCTGCTCTGCTGCCTTTAGGAGGGCCCAGGCCTTCCTTACTCATGATGCATCATGAGTAAAACACACACCTTCTTGGAAGTAGAGGCACAGCCTTAGTCACTGTGATAGGGTGCTATTTTCAGCTCTCTTGGAAATTTCCCTCCCAGCTTCTTCCTTTTCCTACTTAGTTCTTTTCCATCTTAACCCAGCACTTAAGAAGAAAAGAGAAATCAAGTAAAACATCTTTTGTTCAAGCCGCCCCCTTTTTTAGAGGGGAAAAGGCCATTTATTTGTAATCTTTAATATATTTAGGTTTGCAATCTTACTATCACATTAAGTAATATCACATTATCAGTGGATTGAGATTATCACATTTGCCATTTTTCTTATTTAGTCCCTCAACTATTTGGACGATTTTATTTTTAACCTGATGATCGTCTCTAACCTGCCATCACAGCGGCTTTATCCTTACAAACTTTCCAATATCCATCTTTCTGAGATTCCACTTACCCATGTTAATTAAGTTACTGGCCATTTAATACCTGTAATTTCCTATCTAATCACATTCTTGCCCCCCCCCAAATTGTTTTCCCCAACATTTTGCTTACTAATGTGCTTTTGTGCTTGAGCTTGCATACTTGTTGCCAACTTCCTTATGCTTCTCACTCTTTCTGGGACGTTTTCCAGTTTTGCTCATTTAGTGACATAAGCAAAACCAATACAAAGCTTTACTAAAGCTACGTAGTTGTAGCTCCTGCTTATCCTTCAAGTAATATCCTTTTGTATGAATCCCAAGGGTCATTTTAGTATGGGAATAATATGAATTGTAAAGCTAAAAGGAGTGAAGAATTGCTTTATAGTGGGTGGGTTGGGGGGAGTTGTTTGTTTTGGGGGGGGTGGTCTTGAAACCACTACCAAAAAGGATTGTTACAACTTTAAATAGCCATTATTTAGACTATTTTCCTCACTGCGTTTCCTCCTCCCTTGTAAAGTTACTGTGCTTTCTTCTCTCAGATAGCAGCAGAGTAACCAAAGCCTTATAAAGATTACTTAAAAAGGATGTACAATTTTATAATGTTCTTTGTAGAGAGATGTTCTTCATAAACTCAGTAGGAGTTTGCAAGAATTGCAGAGTTAGGGAAGCAACAGTGTAGGGTGTACTGCAGTATGTGTAGCAGCAGTGTAAATTACTTCTGCTTAAAAAGTGAATATCTGAAATTCCTTTTGAGAGTGCATACTTGGCTTCAGTTGTATATAAGTATCTTTTTAATTCTTAGCTCTTTCTGTCATTACTTAAAATAAGCAGAGGCATAGCTCAAAAATTCAGAGAATCTTGCACATTAAGAGTCTGATTTTTGCTGTGGAAATTACTTAGCCTGTTAAATGCTATGTTGAGTTCTTACAGAGGATATGGTTGTTTTCCACAAATGGATTACATGTGTAATGTATTTACTCATATCTCTATTCCAGATAATATTATTGATTGAAGGTAATAGAATTCTTTAAAGCATTTGGGAGTTTGTTTAGTAATTTTCTTCCAACAGCAATCAGATTTTCTTCCCTGTGCAATTATTACAGTAAGGACTGTCTAATGGTGGTTAAAAAAATCAGGAAAACATCACTGCAGTGAAGGACTAAAATATGCTTTTTCTCCTTAAATCAGACTTCAGAAGGAATAACAATTGTAATCGGTACAATGAGATGTATCCAGAAAATATTAATATTATAGTGTCTGAGTAGTCTTTACCAGGCATACCTATGTCTAATAGGTTTTCAAATTTGCTTTTCTTAATTTGATATTAAATGAACAAGGCTGGCTGCTTTTTAGAGTTCTTTCTTCCAGTGATGGACATAAAATGCACATGAACAAAGAGAATTTATGAAAGCGTTTCACAATGAAACTCTTGCTCCATCTACTGCATAGTCCAGAGAATCTTATCTACAGAAAGTTGGTATGAGCAATGAGGGTTGATCTAATATAGATGCTGGAATTAGTCAATGGAAGACATAATTATAAGAATGTATGCCTTCAGCAGTGTTCGTAGGCTAAGGGAAATCTAATCCCTCAACCTGTGCAAAGCATAGTATGCTGATAAAATAAAAACTGCATTTAAAGGTTCTTTTTAAGAAAGCTATTCTTGCTTACCAACTGATTGCAGAAGTATAGCACTCATTAAAAAAAAAATCAAATGTGATGTTTTCTAAATACTGCAAGACAAAATTTTTATTATTATTGTTATTAATTATATTTTGTGTGCACTTGATCTTTTGTAACACTCTGTAATCTGGTTATTTTGTACAAGCTTTTTCACCATTACTTGTTGAATCCATTTCCTACTGGTTTGTAATATTTTGCTTAAATATAATTCTTTTCAAAGTGCACGGTGTCAAGCCTTCTGAAGTAGCACAGAAGAGACCAACTGGACTCCTGTATCCATCTCTTTGTTTTCATTCCCTTCATGTAATAATTGCTAGCGTGAAGAAGCCAAATAAAATGTAGCACTTGACTATTAGACTGAAGTTATGATTAAGTGAAATAGTAATGGTGTGTGAGTTCACTTCCTAATGTTGTCTTGATTTATTTGAATGTATTTGTAAGACTAGCTCAGTGGGTGACAAACAGAAAAAGGAAGAAAGCAAGCTAGGAGACTACCAAGTACGTTGGCAGGTAGTACAATTACCATATGTTGGATTTAAGTTTACTTCCTAGATAATTTTTGAGAAAGGGTTGAAATCTATGCCTGATTTCAGTGCAGCTGTTGGCTGGTAGGAAAATTGTAGAAAACGAATAGATTCTTTGTTAGCTGTTTGGTTAAATGAGAGAGATAATTTAACACAGTAGTTTTCATCCCCTGGGATTGGAATGGTTCTAGTTTGGTAAATTAAGGAAAAAAATTTGCAGATGGAGTTCCCAGTGAGCCTGTGATAATTCGGGGATCACAGCATTGCATAAGGGGATATGTGATCATCTCTCCTACGGTGCCGTGGCTTTCCTCATCTCTTAAGAGGCAAGGAGCATTTTAGGACTGTGGGTGGGAGAGGCTGATGGAAGAGGCAACATAACGTTGCTGTCTGACCCATCCAAAGACTTGGGATAATTCAGTGATGTCCATTTTGCACGATGATAACTCTCCAGTAAGGTTTTGAGGGTGGATTCCCCATTGCTGGTAGTGAAATAGATAAGTCCCTGTCACTTGCTGACATTGTCCTCAGGTTCTCATGACTGCTCTACTTTCCTGGCTTTCCTTTCCTTAAGACTGAATCAATTTAATACCTGTTTTAATATGAGACAGCATCTCATTAGGTAAGCCACCTCAGTTGGGAATTTCCAGACTGTAAGACACATTGCTCTAGTGTTATCCAAACTGTTTCAGTGTCCAGCTCAGGATAGAACCAAGAATTGCAACTGCTAATGGTTGGCTGGAGGCCACCATTGCCGCTACTGGTTATTTGCTGTACCTCACCATCTAGATAAAGAAGTCTGGAAAGGCCTGGCTTTGACAGCTTGCAGGCTGGGGTGCTGCCTAAAGACAGTGAGGACAATTCCTTACCCACTGATTGTCAAGGTCTCAAGTGAAAGTCATACTTTTTTTTTTTTTAATTTATTTTTTATCTTCCTGTTGGATTAGCTGCTTGTTTTAATGACTGCATTAATTTTTAATATGTATTGGGTTTTGTTCAGCCCTTTAAGCGTAGATTCTTTGACATATTCTTAAGCTTTTCTTCCACATTTTCTTACCATTTTAGTTTAATGGGCTGCATAAATACAGCATCTATTGTTTTTAATATTTTTCTCTGCATCCTGTGATGGTTTTTCTTTTGTTTCCTTTGCTGATTTATGTAACATGGACTATTTCATTTATGTTCCTTCTTTTTCTTGTGCTTGGCTTTAACATCCCAGCTATACTCACACCTCATTTCTCTTTATAGTTTGAATTCAGTACATCAACAGATATCTGCAATATATATGTGATTGTCGGTATTCATTATCTATTGTATCTGTAACGAATATAAAGAAATGTGGGCTTTTTTCTAGCTATATATTACATTGCAAAATCTTGGGGAGCGTTTTCCTTTTTTTTTCAGTTTAGCTTCCTAGTTGCATATATTTCTGAAATGCTAAATTACAGTAGTTTTTGATCATAAATGTTTGAAGTCCAAAGGTTAAAACAGGTAGCTGCATGAGTTAGAAACAAGGTACTCCAAGGAGATTGTAGTCTGAGCTCTGTGTAGAGCACACACTCTTTGATCATAAGGTATGATCAGGTCCAAGGGGCGTACACTGTTTGGACGGTTTAAAGTTAAGCATAAATCTGTGCAAGGTTGGGAATATATTTGCTAAGTTGAAATGTGGTGTCCCATTATCCACATAAAGGTAAATAGTTACTACAGCCCGACTGAGGACATTTTATTTGACCTGTTAATTAACACTTACATGACAAACAGGGCGGAGAGCACTCCGCAGCAGACTATCTTCATTTTCCCTTGGTTTTTTTCTTGTTTGGTTTTTTTTTCCACTTTGAGTTCACAATGTCCCATTATACCAGCTGGCTTGGATGCATTGTCATAATCTTGCTCTGTATATAAAACATGGTATATGCTTTCAGAAGACCAGCTAAGATTAGTGGTGTCCTTACAGCTACCATTAGATAAGACTCTTCCAGACTGCTCTCAGTAGAGAAAACTATAGTAACTGAGTGCTGCTTGAATGCAGGCTCATTGGTAGAAGTGTACCACACTGTCTAAGGTGCTTCCTCCTCTTGGGAACGTGGCTGGTTTTCCTGTGCCAAAACGTGAATTTCTCCTCAACGTTTGTATCAATGCTTAAGAAAAAATGGCTGCAGTATTCTGAGTCTGAGTACAGCCTGGCTTTAATAGTCAAACTGCACCTCCTTGGCAGATGGGGTCCAGTAGGCACACTGCACTTCAGTTTACAAGTTAAAGAAACTCAGCTTAGTATGCTGTGGTATAAGAATCCATGAAAGTGCTCTCCAGGTCAGGAAGGGTTCCCTGCCCCTCCCCTGAAGGCTGCAGCTCCTATGGAAGGACATGAGGGAGGCCCTATTAAGCTGTTACAGGTCCATGTGGGTTTTTTCCTCTTTTAATTCTCAAAATTAACTGGTTGCCCAACTGCTTTCAGATACGTTTGTGTTTTGTACTATGTGAAGGGAAATGCTGAGTCTCTGTGCCCTTCAGATTAGACTTTCAAGATCCCTGAAAAATGTATATGTCAAAAGTGTATTGGAAAATCCTTCTGAATATGGGGTAACTTCATTTGAAACATAGCTTGACATGATCTTCAAACATTTCAGAGTCCTGCACTGCCCTACAACTTCTTTTCTAGGACATTTGTGCATCAATCGCTATGTTTGCTATTGGATTGGATATTTTAATTGGTCATCTCATCACTGTTTAGAAGCAGGCTTTACTTCAGGAAGTTAATAGGACTTTAAGGTAAAATAATCTGTAAAATAAGCTGGCGATCTGTCTTGAGGGATTCATCACTGGATCCATTGGATTAATTCAGTAATGGGGATGTATAGGCTTTAGAAATACTGTCCAGCTTGCTAAAAGAGTAACTTAATTTTCTTTTATGTAGCAGAAATGTTAAGGGTGCTTTGCTCATGCATGCCATTCCTAACAGGTAGCTTCTTAAAATCTCCTTGTGTGCCCTTGTGTGTCACACACACACCACACACCCAGTGCAGATTAATACCATGAATAAACAAGTCTACATATTTGTTTGTGGGATCTCTTTTGTTCATTTTTGTTTTGTTTGTGTTGTTTGAGGGGTTTTATGTGGTTTTTGGTTTTTTTGTGGTTGTTGGGGTTTTTTTTGTGGTGGTGGTGGTGTTTTGTTTGGTTTTGCTTTTTCCGCCCCCCCCCAGTCCTTCTGGGTTTCTAGCTTGTTGTAGAATGTAAGTCTCTCCTAGCTAAAGTTTCAGTACTGATGCCAGTTTGCCTCTGGATTATCCAGAAAGGCGGTGTGATCAGTTTTCTTTTCCGTGTTGCTCCTGTCCTGACAGCATGGTTCCACAGAACTCCATCAGCTCCATGGTAAGTTCTTGTCTTCTTGGTGCTGGATGTTCCCCTTCTGCCTTGGGCCTGTGCTGATGCTTTGGGAGAATGTCTGGGGTTGTATGTGCTCAGGTAGCTGGAGGTTACCCTGGAAGAAACGCTGCTAGGTTTTGTCTGGCTTGGCTCCCTGTGCTGGTTCTCCATTCTGCTTCCCCGGTGGTAGTGCAGTTGGAAGTGGGTGCAAGAACGTGAGGAGTGTTGGGTCAGCTCAGCAGCCTTCATGCCACATGGAGACTCTTCCAAAGTTGTTTTAGGTATGAAACAGGCAAGGAAAAAAATCCCATTTCATAAACTTTGAGTAAAAGAATGAGTTGAGATTCAGACCGTGGTCCCAATTTAGATGTCTGTATGCTTTCCTTCTGTAGAAAAAAGCCCTCAGCTGGCCCAGAAGACAGGTTGGTTGATGGTGTCAGAGACAGCACTATAATCTGGTCACTCTCTTGTGAGTAAACCTTGCCTCTTGCTGCTGCTCTCATCTGAAGGCAAGCCTCAGGTTTCCAGATTGTAGTCTGGAGGCTGTAGAAACAGACCTTTTCCCTCAGTCTTGAAGTTTGATATTAAAGCGTTTTCCACTTCTTTTACTCCTGCAAATGTTTGATAAGCTCTATGTGCTTGACATGATCCTGAACCATAAGTTGTTTCATGTCTCTCTTCTCCTGCCTTTCATCAGGCCAGTTGAAAAATGACCTGGCTGCATCATTTATAAGTGCAATAAAAACTCCTGCCAGTTTCCTTTGCCAGAAGTTTCGCTTTCTGGGTGTGTTCCTGTTCTTGTTTGCTTGGTTAAATTAATGATCAACATTAGCATTTTGTTTTCTTTTTGTTCTACAGAGGATTTTTGAGCAAACCGTGGCATTCAGCAGCAGTGCCTCGTAGCTGCCTGCATCTCCGGGTGCTGGCAGGATGTCCTGGGTGAGCTGGGAATGCTCTCTGGGTGCTGGCAGGTTTGAAGAGTGAAATGAGTAAACTTAAGAGGATTTTAAAAGGAAAAACTCTTTTTGTGTGTGTGGTTTTTTGTTTGGGGGGGCTGTGAGTGTGTTTTGGGTGTTCGTTTTTTGTGTGCATGTGGCTTTTTGTGTGTGTTTTGTTGGTTTGTGGTGGTTTCTTTTCTCTTTTTCCTGCCCTTGGTTCCACCTGTGGCTTACTGCAGCAGCTTTGAGCTGGCTTGTCTTGATTTCCACTGGGGCTAGAGGGAGGGTTCAGTTTTGTTGTAGCAGTTAATGGCGATGATAGGGGCTGACTGTCCTAAATTAGCCCTGGAAAATCTTGTTTGTGTGTTTGGGATGAGTCAGGAAGGAAAGTGCCAGGTTGAAATAACTGTCTGTGCCAATTCTGAGCGAAATGGAACAAAGGCAGGAAGGTCCTGTTCTTCTGCACCTGCACGCCTGGCCGGGCTGAGGGCTTTGGGCCCAGGGAGAGGGGGAAGCATGATAGCAAAGTTCAGGTTACAAGACCTGATTTGATGCTATAAAGGTATTTGTTTTACTGAAATGTTTTGACTGACTCCTCAGGCGAAGACCAGTGTGAGGCTCTTTTTTTCTTTTTCTTTTCTTTTTTTTTTATTTTTAATCCTTTAAATAAAAAGTATCTGTGATTCCTTGTTATGATAAACTCCACCCTCCACCTTTCCATATGGCAGTACTGCTGTGTTTAAAAAAAATAAAAAATTCAAACCAAAAGTTGAAGCACAATAACCATAACGTGGACAGGATTTATGACACGTTAGTGTCACCATATGAAAATTACAAGTATTCTCAAAAACCTTGTGTATGAATTTTTGAAACTCTTGTTAGTTGTGTATGGGGCTGTACTGGTGGATCATGGGCTTTGGTTGCCATCCTAGATTACTTCTAGTATGGAGCTATAAGCATTGCATCCTGTGTAGTTTGTGATTAGAAAAATAATTCTGTCTTAAAGTTGGAAGACCTATTTTTGGTATGTCTCACAAAGCTATGTTGGGCACTTAAAAACAAACAAACAAAACCCCAAACAAAGCAAAAAACCAACACCAAAACTTCTAAGGGCTCAGATACCGTAGTAACAAGCACCGGATAAGATTTACTGAGTGCTTAGCATAAGTTTACCTATCAGGAGCATGTATGTATGCTTTTAGAAAGGAATCTTTGTTGTGTACTGACATTAAGGGATTGTTATAGAAATGTCTTGCTATTACCTTTGTGTTTTCTTTTGTTTTTTCTCTCTTTTTTTTTTTTTAAATACAGAATATTACAATTGGGAAGAAAAGATACCAAAAAAAAAGAATAAAGGGAAGTTATTTTCTTTAGTATCTCACTTGATATTATATGTTGAACTCCATGTTTATAGTTTGGATTTGTATTTTTTACATTTTTGCATAAAATGCTTTTCACATTTACAGCATCAGTTAATGAAATGCTTCCATATGCTTGACTGAGGCCAGCTTTATTCAAAATCATTTTTTCTTATTGCTGATAGCTTCAAGCTCTTTCAAAAGTTCATGCTTGGAATTCCTAAGTATTATGTAAATGTGATATAAACAGAAAGACGCACATGCATGTGTTTGATTATTTTTTTTGTGCACTTCTGGAAAGCCTGTGTGGGCTGGCTCGGGGTATTGGGTACAAGTTAAACATCACAGTTTTGTCTGATTCTCTTCTGTCTCTGGCATGCACTGACCTTAGTATCTGATTTAAAATCTGTATTTACTTTTTCCTGTCGCTGTGTGTGTGTGTTTCTTGTTTGTTGGTTTGGGTTTTTTTCTGAGATGAGTCCTGCATATTATCCTGTTTCAGTGGAGGAGGTCGATTGCTTTGAGATTTGGGTTTTTTTCTTTTTAATAGTAAAGTTTCTATGATGCATTGTCAATCTATTACGCATTTCATTGCTGATAAGAAATTATGAAAGGAATCATGTGTGCATACACTGTCTTTTTAATTGCCCTGTCCAAAAGCACTTTTTCATATGTCTGAGAGGTATGAAAAAATAGAAGATATAATGCTCTATCAATATTTTGATTGAGATCAGAGGTGCTTTAGTAATTGTAGTATATGATGTGATATGCATGTGACAGGAGTAAGTTGTGGTTTTGTGCAGATGTGAGGTTTATCTGGCAGAGGATTCTTCTGTTCTTCTGGCACTAGTTGCTGGATCAGTGCAGTTCGGAGTTGCACCGTGCTTCCTACCTGGGAACCTGAACATCTGGGTGCTCTTGATATGTGATGCACAAGGTGATCTGAACATTTCTGTTGGCTTATACTTCGAGGTTTGCCAGGACCTTAAAAAAAACCCCAAATACCAAAAAACAACAACAAAAAAATAGTGGCTTCTTCTAGTTTAGTTTGTTAATTCTTGAGGTGGTTTTCTAGAAGCTTGTAGGTCTTAAAGGAGTGGTTATGGACAGCAAACAGAACATGAAAAGAGCTGAGTGGGCATCCAGGATGTTACTTCTCATCTTTCTCCCCTTCCCTCGTGTTGTGGATTAAAGTTGTAGCAGATCAGAGCTGTTTAGAAGACAGTGTTCTAAACCCTTCACATTCCCATTGTCTGGGCTAGCCATTTTGATTACCTTGCAGAATATGACAGCTGTTACAAATGCTCATGTGTATGGCACATGCTTGAAAATGTTTTGAGTTATGAATATAAAAACTGACTGCGAGAAACTGAAGTTCAGAATAACAGATAACATTGAGAGAGGAAGTGTGATCTGCCTTTTCTAGCACCACATGTGCATATTTGGCTTCAGTGGGCTGACCGTACCAAGGAATTTGCCTTATGGTAATTCAAGAAGGGGATAATTCAGGACTAAGATGTTTGTTTAATCACGTGAGGTGTATTTGTAGGCAGATTGATGTGTGGAAGTTACCCAGTTACTCAGAAGGACGACTACAGAGGCCTTCAGAGTTGTTAGAGAGGCTGTGTGGTTTGGCTGGAATGGTTTGGCGGACTTTTAAGACTTAAGCTGTAAGAGAAGTTAATATATTGTGATGATAGAAGTTTTTCATTACAGTGTATAATCCATGAGAATACAACTCCAGTGGCTAACTGGCTAAAGGGTGCTGAATAAGTAAAGTAGTGGAGCACACGCTTTGTATCTCCTCGGTGGGGTTAGTTCTTCTGCACTTGCTCAAAGGTAATGTGTCTGGGCATCGGGTCATCTTGCTTTTGCAAAGCTGCCTTGGGTAAACAAGGAAACAGAATCTCTGAGTCTTGGCGAAGCGATGGGTTAGGTTAACTCTTGTGACTTTACTGCTGTTGACTTTCTGTAGTAACTCTAATGGAATGTGTCAGAAAGAAATCTAGTTAGGAGTAATAAGTGTTAATCGAACTCTCTTCAGTCACAGTCTATAACTGAATACTAGAATTACTTCTGTGAGATTTCTGAAAAGGTGACGGATTTTATTTTGTGTGGGTTTATTTTGTTTTATTGGGTTTTTTTTGTTTTGTTTTGTGTTTGGTGTTTGTTTTTTAATAAATACTTGACTAATGTGCACAATACCTAAATGGCTGCTCTAATACATGGTTTCAGCCCTGAACTTTTATTACAGCTGCACCTTTTTTTGTTTCAAATTGCATTTTATTTTAAGAAACATCTAATTTTTTTGTGTTGATTTCTAGACATTTCATTTAACATTGAGATAAATGTGACTCCTTATATGTTAAGTTTATGATGTACTAGTAAAGTAGCTATTAATCCAGCTACAGTGTGTGTGTGTAGCTAAGGTAGCTATTAATTCCAGCTACAATGTGTGTGTGTATATAGAAAGATATATTATCAAGGTATCCAGAGAAATACCAGAATTCCTAATTAAAATCCTGTGTAGGAAATGCAGGTTGTTAGCTGGAATTGGTTTTAGATGGCAGTGAACTTCAAGGAGTGAGGATTTTGACATCCCTCTTGTTTCCAGCACCCTGAGAAATTTCTCAGAATTCAGAGATTATTCTCCTGAAATGGCATTTTTAAATAGCCACACAGTAGCTGATGCATAATGAATGAACGTATTGTAATGGACCAGAAAGATCTTTAAACTATATAGCCTGTCTTTCTAGACTGTGTGGATGTTGCCTGCTTTTGTGGAGTTCAGCTTCATCATTGTTTGCAAGTAATCTCTGAAATACTGTTATTTGACCTAACTTGATTTTTTTTTTTCAACCTTGTTATGTTTCGATTTCATTGAATGCTGATTTTTAGAAGTTGATGAGTTTCTAGTTTAAATTCCTCTGTACAACATTAGCAAGTTGCTTATATACAAAAAGAGAGGCCTAGTGGAAGGCTTAAGAATAATTAGAATTTCATTCACTGCTGTTCAGAATCAGAAATTATGTGTGTGTGTATATATATGTGTATATATGTATGTGGCTCACAAACTAAGAAATTTGACCTTCTTTATGCATGTTTTCTGTCATCCTTGGGCATAACTGGCGAGAATGATTGAAGATAACCTAAGAGGGAATAATTAACAAACTTATCTAGAGGGGCTTAGTTTTTCTGTTATAAAAAGATCAAAATCCAGAATCATCATGACTGTGGACCTGGTTACTTGTGGTTTTTTTGCTTTGTTTCTTCCTTCCGTTTTCAGATTTGATTCTGTGTTGTATTGTCATTGTGAAACTGCTATCCCTGTTAAATCTGCATTAAAACGATCTATCCTGTGAAGCCATCGTTTGCTTTGCCTCTGGCATTGGTTTTGCTTGCCTATCCAACTGTTTCTCTAAAAGATCCCTTCAAGTATCTATTGGAAGTAGGCTAATCCTATGTGTACGAAATTGGCAATAGATAGGAGGTTGCTGATGCTTCTGGCAGGCATTGTATTTCAAGTACTGAAGCTCTAATTGTGTGCATACATAGGCTGAGAGACTAAAACTTGCTTGTATGGCACAGTGGTGTAGGTCTGAAGGGGGTTCTGGGTACAACTATAATAATTCGTTATTAGCACCATACAAATACTGAGCTTGTGGGGTGTTTTCTTAGGCAAGACTTTTATTTGGGCTTTGCTTTATCGCGTGTTGGACTAATGTCCAATGTTGAAGGAATGTTTCAAAGCCTCTTTGCCTGGAGCTGTGCTGCTCATCCTCTCTTTCCAAGTCCACAGAAAGTATTTTAATTATGTGCTTCCGAAGGATAAATACTATTGCTAGTGTGTTATTTCATGGTTGGATAAATTTGTCTGATACACAGAATCTAAACATGTCTGGCTTGCTTGATTCTGCAGTAATTTGGAAACTATTTAGCAATGGGTTTGAAGTAGTACTTTGCAGAGAGGCTCAGGTAATGAAATGGCAAACAGAAAATTATATTTAGGCCTGTTCTCTTGGCCATAGTGAATAATTTATAATGCTGGAGGTGATGTAAGCAGAGTTGTGCTACATTTGGGAAGAACATTCTGGTTGTGGTGTACTCGTTGTTTTTTTTCCGGTTACGTTGCAGCTGTTTGCTAGTTTTCCCAATTCTACTAGTGGCTATGTCCTGAAATAACTCCCGTCGGCTCAGTGGGACTATCTGTAAGCCTGGGTGTTTAAAGGAGGGTATTGACTTCAGTTTATAATAAATGCACACCAAAGTTGGAAGCAGTGCTCTAAATTCCATTTTCTGTAAGAAAATAGTGACTTGCATAAGGAATGGCAGGTGACTCAAAATTAGTGTAGACCAACGTTAGGTTGGGTATTGGGATAAACAGTGAAACCTTTCATTGCCTTTTGACTCTGCTTTCAGCTTAAGGTTGAAGATCCAGAAGCTTGTGGTCTGTAAAGAAACAGGCCCGCTTAGTGCTCTGTACAAAGGTACCAAGATATCCACTTTTTAGATTGAAGCAAAGAATAAAGGGAAAATATTAAGTGTTGAGAATTACCAAGTTGAAAATACTGAGTTTTGTTGGTGCTTTATGATTAGCAGGAACTGAGCGGGCAGGGAGTAAGCATGCATTTCTGTTAAAAATCTAAAAACTGATCTGAAAAGACACTGTTTCTACCTACAGTATTTGCCTGCCTTAGAATCTGTAGCTTAAAAGATTAAAGGCTGAGTTGTACCTGTTAAACATTTTTACCCACATGCTACTAATGTTAGAAAGCATTTGAGATACTGAAACACTTAACACCCCTTCAGCATCTTCCGTTACTTTGGTTTCTCCTTGGAACATTTCCAAGCCCCATCTGTGTCTTGCCCCTTATATGCTTGGAAGTTAAAGAGTACAGAAGCACTGCAGATTTCAGTGACTAACATTTAATGTGGGATGATGCGTTGGCATGCATTAAAAATAACATCCTGAAGTTCTTCAGACTCGTTGAGATTTAAAATATATTTATATCATAGAGTTTTATTTTTAAGAATAGATCATTATAATTATTATTATTAAATAAATAGGTAGATTTAATTATTACTTGAATGAGAACTTCCTTCTGTGACTTACAAAAAGATGCAAACACGTTTTGGTGACAAAGCTTACTTGAAAA
>WTSP01026472.1:22001-62142 GCA_025331215.1 Actenoides lindsayi
GAAAAAAGTATTTTTGTCATAATATTATTGAAATGAAGAAAGTTAAGAAGAAAATGAGTGAAACATTGTTTTCAAATATGCCAAAGTATAAATATTTTTATACTGTGTGTTTTAAAAATAATAAATTTTGTTATGATTAGGCAAGTTTATTTGCAACATAGTGGTGTAGTGTGTAGTTTGACATAGTATTAAAAAAAAGTCTGCAGTGGTTTGTTGATTGCTCCCTAGGTGTCTCTAGTTTTACTTTTGGAACTGGTAAAATCTTTCTGCAGACTGTTTTTTTCTTGAGACATGCATCAAACTCTGCCCAAATACAGCATGTTGTGCTTAGGCTGCCATCCAAAGTTGTCAGTTTTGTTGTAAAATTAAATAACTCCCCTCTGCACCTTTTTATGCTTTTAGTCTCTTTTGCTGCAACTGTCTAAAACCCAAGTAGCTAAATTCCCATCTATGTTGTCTGCCTTCCAGCACACCTCTGTGGATGGGTACACTGAACCACATGTCCAGCCTATCAAGTCAAGTAGCAGGCAAAACATCCCCCGATGTAGAAACTCCATTACATCCACCAATGAAGAGCATCCTCACATTGGAAATTATCGCTTACTGAAAACAATAGGAAAAGGAAATTTTGCCAAAGTGAAACTGGCAAGGCATGTGCTTACTGGAAGAGAGGTAAGCCTTTCAGAAAAACAAAACAACAAAAAAAGGTGCAAAAAACAAAACCAAACCAAGGCTGACTGTGTTTTATATTCTTTTTGACTATCTTTGTAAAAAGTATTTCTGCAGTTTTTACATTTCTCTTCTGAATAGAAAAAGCTCATTTTTTTTTGTCTTCATAACAAAAAATGCAAAGAGACTGTTTCAGGATATAGGAGAAATTACCTGAAGTGCCTGAGTTCTTGAGTTTTCTCCCTCTAACCACTCATGCCTTTTTAAAAAATGTAACTTCTTGGTGACAAGATCAAAAAGTTTGTTCTGCATCAAAGGGGTGTTTTGGGACTGGGAGTGGGACTGTTCATCCCCAGGCATTTCTAACACTGAAGAGAAATCTATTTAGATAGATGTAATTGATTGATCCAAAGACAGATTTGATCTGATTGATCCTCAGTGTTGAAATCTGTTGATGGATAGATCCTGTGTTTGAAGAGCCTGTTTTTGCAGTGGACAGAATAACATTGTTCTGTCCAAACACTGGCAGAAGTATAAAACTGATTCCTTGGTGGTACCATCTGGTGGCAAAGTTCTGAGCTCCTGCTGATAAATCCTAATAGGTGAGGAAATTTTGCTTGATGAAATGCATAAAAGCAGACACATGCACATGGCGTATAGGCACATCTGTGCTTTTCCTCACAGAGGTGTGATGTATTTTTGCTCAAACATTTTTCTGAATATAATAATCCACAGCTGTTTGTTTGTTTTTTCCCAAGGTTGCTGTGAAAATAATAGATAAAACTCAGCTAAATCCTACTAGTCTGCAAAAGGTAAGATTATGCCATAACATCTGAAATTCTATGAAGAGTTGAACTGTGATCTTTTGTTTACTTGACAAAAATATTTGGTCCCTTTATCTTGCTAAACAAACATCTCTCTGTGTCTATGACCTTGGGAGACAGTGGTATCTTCCTGTCTTTGCTGTAATGTGCATTAGCAATTTGTCTGAGGGCAGTTATTCTCTGTGGTTCCTAAGCACTGCTTCTTTACTCTTTCTTCCTCCTCCAGCTTTACTCTTTGCTGACAATAAAATTTGTATCTAATTAGGTACACAAGTAGTTTGCTTACATACTAAATCAAGATGTAATGCTGTAAAGGATAGTATTTTTCTTGGATTTTTCTTTAGTGTAGTAATTGGGTTTTGTGGACTTAAGAGTGCCAGTTTTTATGACTTTAATGTGGTTTCTTGTAGCTTTGTTTTTATATTTTCTCAGCTTGAATAAAATATTTATTAAACTCAAGGGACCTTTGGCAATTACTTTGTGTATAGAATTCACAAAATGACTGAATGTAATCCAAAAGTTCTTGTTCGTTTTTGCCCATAGATAGAAATTCAGAAGCCCTTCATAACCACTGTGATAACTGCTTTAACAAAACCCTGGGGTTTTTTGTTTGGTTAGATTGGGTTTTTTTACTATTTAACTCTGCATATGTTTGGTTTTGGCTGAAGCACAGAAAAGTTGTGTTGTCTTATTGGAGATTGTCCATTATAAATATTTGGGATGTTTTTGTTTACAAACACTATACTGCTGCTGTCTGTAGCTGTAGAATGAGAGACAGAGGCGAGGGCTTATTGCTGTTCTCTTCTGGTATTTTGGTTTGAGTTCTGGGTTCTTCAGGTTTTTGTTTCCTGTTTTGTTTTGGTGTTTTTAGTTCAACCTGCTGAGCAGAGTCCATGCAAAAGTTTTCCTATCCTTAAGTTCTATATTAAACATATCTCTCTGCTAATATTTGAGCTGGTGAAGAGGGACCCACAGAGGCAATACATGACAAAGAACATTGGGGAAATCCTGTGCTGCTCACCTATCTTGTTTCCTACCTAGCTTACTATTGACACTTGGAGAGCTAGATGAGTTTGTCTCATTGTGGAGCAGTGAGAGGGTAAATAATGTTAAAATTTTCTGGAAAGCTAAGCATGAAAAACTTTCTTCTGGGATAATCGCTTTAGTGATAAATAAGTTGTATTTCACACCCAAAGAAAAATCAGTAATGATTGAAGAAATCATTCAAAGTATAAATGAAACAAAACACTGCACAAGTAGAACACAAATGCTCGTTTAATAGGACATTGCTGCTGTTATTTGGGCATTTTTGAGTGGGAAGCTGATAACATGAAAAACATTTTTAGGTACAGTTAGAAGCAGCTTATAGCAAAACTGAGGACAGGAGTTAAATTTCGTGGTTTAACTGTAGTTCCCTCAATAACTTCTATTTATCCTATGCATCTTCTACTTACACTGGAAAGTGATAATTTCTTGGTGTAAAGCTTTCCTTTTAAGCTCTTGAGTGTAATTTAAAAATAAATGAACTGTTTTGAAGCTGTAAAGTTTTTGGCTTCTTACAACTGCCCGAGAATTGAATGAAACTGAATATTGATTCCCTGACAGCTTTTAAGTAATCTTAAGCACAGTTTTTGCACAGTCACTCAAGGAACCATAATGTTTTAAAGTAAATAAGGGTAAGACTGTTTCATCAGCATGCTTACAATTGCTTTCTCCTGTTAGTATTTTGATAGGTCATTTGTGTATTGCAAATAAAACAATGAAAAAAAATTCTTTTTCTGTTCTACAAAAACAGTCATCTTTGTTTTTCTTTCTCCACTGAATTATTAAATAAACTTTTGTGATCCTTTCTGTGCTATATGGTATCACAGTCTTGTGAATTTCTGTAATTTTGTCATCAGGGTTATACTGTACAGAGGACTGTTAAGTACACTTTGTTGTTGTTTTTTTCTTCAGCGGTAATGTTGGGAATGGGAAGCAGTGATAGTAATACTCTTTTAATAGAACAGACACTTTGCCAATGAATGCTTATAGAGGAATTCTGGAGTATATTACTGCCAGAAATACACCATTCCTGATTTGAACCCGTCTTAATTAGTGTAGTTGTAAGGACAGTCTCTGAACTTCAAAGCAGGTCAGCAAAACTCTTAGGCCTTAGATCACTGTTGATTATTATTGATCAAACAAGACAAATATGTTGTGATCTTGGGCACAGGCTCATTCACAAAACCATCTCCTTTCCATTCACCATAATATAAAGAAAACGAAGTACAAGTAGGTTTTCCCATAGTACTTGCTACTGACCTAATTAAGTAAAATGAGTTGAGGCATCATCGCCTCTCATGCATCGTTCTGTTTTGTAAACAGAAATATTTGAGCACATACTTCAGTTGTTGAAAGTGTCACACAGGCTGGGTCTGTAATCAGTCACGGGTATAAAAGCAAAGAAAGAGTTGAGTTTGTTCTTAGCCACTCTCCAATGTTGTTTATGCCATATAGTATGGACAGGGTACTTGGCAGACGTGGTTATTTTAACATAAAACATCAAATGTTAGGAGATGATGCGTGTATGCTGACCTTGTAATTTTTTTTTGTAATTTTTTTTTTTACTTGATTTTGCATCCTTGTGCATGCAATGTGATAGTCTTGAGTTGTTCTGTTTCTCTCTTCAGGACCTCTGCCTCTTTAAATAAGTAAACAGTGTTGAATTTTACTTTGTTTTCAGGTTGTTCAGTCTGTGGTTCCCATCTTGCTCAGGGAGCACCAGTTAAGACGACAGAGCTGGCGGTCTTGTGAACTTGCTGTCTTGATAGTAATATATTGTACTGACTTAGCTTTTTCCACTGTCATGGTTGTTACTTGTTTCCAAGCCTATGTATTTGTATTACTTCATAGCTAGAATTTATAACTAGGAGCTGTTCTATTTTCTGCATGTCTGTAACACTGAAAGTGTTGTCTTCTGCTGGCTCCACTAGATATGTTTCTGAAATAGCATTCTGTTGCTCTTCTGGAAACTGCTAGTGAAGCAGAAGGTGCTGCTTGGTTTTGCTTTTTTTTTTTTGCTTTTTTTTTTTTTTTTCTCTTCTTAATGGGCTTGATTAGTGAGTGACATTTCAGATTCCCCCTTTTTAGGGATCAGTGGGATTTTTTTTATTCTTTAAACATACCTAAAGCCTCAAACTTAGCTTCTTTCTGTTGTTAAGTAAAGCAGAACAGAAGTAAAGAAGTAGTAGGTTTGAAACAGTTTCACTATGATACCTATTGAAAGATGTGCTTGCTTCCTCCCACCTCTCCCCTCCTCGCTTCACAATATCTTCTTAGTAATGATTCAGTAACTAGAGAACCATTCAAGTACATCTTCAAAGGCAAGGAAAAGCCTTGGGTAACTGAAGATTTTTAGTTTGATTGTAGTGACTTAAGGTAGTAAATCTTAAATGTAGATGTCAGCCCTAAAGTGAACAGAAGTGTTAGCAATAGTATGACAGATCTTTGTACTTCCTGCAGTCTATACTCTGACAAGTGAAACTGGAAAACCAGGAATCAAATTTTCAAGCTTTGTGCCTTTTCCATAGGTACAAGTTTATGAATTGAGTATGGTGCTGACTGTCCTCTAAGTGAAGCTATTGAGGCTACAACCCATTTGCAACAAGGAGATGCTTGTTCAAGAGTTTTTTTGATTGGTAGCACTTTAAGAATGAAGAGTGATCCTATATATATGTGTGGTGAGGTAGGGGCTGAGAAGTCAGGGAGCACTTACACCTTCTAAGAGAGCACTACACAGCTGCTCAAGAAAATAGAGGTGTATGTGAATTCTGAAGGCGCTATTATTTATTAGTAAAATAGATCATTATATTACCCTGCAGCTTGCCTTGTCATGAAAGAAGACCTAATCTCACTGTTCTGTCATGATTTCTGTAAAATTAACAAATCAGATTTTGTAGGAAATAACTATGGTGGTGTTGCTTTAATATTTCTTTCCTTGCATGTAGAGGTATCCTGGGTTCCTGAGGTGTGTAGTGGCTATAGTGCTAATGACCGGTATGCTTCTGCAAGGGGAAAGTGGTAGTGGTGGGGAGATTTATCCCAAAGTATTGCTTCATGGATTGCAGAGTTGCTGTGTAAAATGATGTACTCTTATACTCTAAATACTGTTAATGCCTTTATTCAAGTGTTTTCCAGTGTTTAGAGACTTTCTAGATTTTTCTCTCTTGTGAGAGAAAATAGTAGAAGTGAACATTAATTTTTTTATTAATTTGTATAAATATGCATTTATACTGGAACAAATAAAATCCTGAATATACACCAGGATTCCAGAGAACAGTCATTTGCCCAGTTTTCATCCTGCTCTTCCTCTGCTGTTTTGAACATCTGTTCTGAAACAACGTTCCCTGCTCTTTCTCCTCACTCTGCATTTGAGAGACCCTTACACATCCCCTTGGATTGTATGGGCCAGGAGCTAAACAAGGTGTAATGTTGTTAACGTTTCAGATCTCTGCACAGTGCTGTTCCATTATTTCAGTTCTTTCAGCCTTTCAAACAGTTTCTTTCTCCCCGGGTTGGAAGGTGTCTGTCACGCCAAGCAGCTTTAGCAAAGCAGCTTGACTTAGTTACGTAGCAGTATTATGGAACACGTAAGTTACATTTGCCTAATTTGCAGGATGCCTGTACCTGAGTTACTTCAGAAAAAGGTCTGAAAATGTCTGTGTCCAGCTAAACAAGTGCTGGAACCTTGTCAGAAGCTGATAACAACTGCAAAACACAAACTCTCAGAGGAATGTGGATCTCCCCATGAAGAAGGCATCCCTGTGTGCTGTAATTTCAGTAGTGGGCAGGCAGTTGGGAGAGGAGTTTTGTAGCAAGTACAACCACTTAGGGTTTTTTAATCTTTTCTCAGAGCAAGACAATTTAGTCAACAGGTACCTTCAAGTGGGTTCCAAGATTTCATCTATTTTTGCAATTCTTAATCTGCTGGTTTCTCTCTTTCCTTGCTTTCATACATTTGTAGGGAGGCTGACAGCATCCCATCTGCAAAATAAAATAGCTGGTTTCCATTCTGCTTATGCCTGACGTGATTTGTGTGGATGAGCATTACCTGAGATAACTTTGGCTGCTGCTTCAGCCTCGTCCAGTTCTTGCTCATAGCACATGAACACATTTCATCTAACATTAAAAGTGCCTTTTAGTCAAAGTCCCCAAACAAGAAGCCCACCTTAGAGTCACTAACCAGCACACAAATAGCCAGATTCACCTTGTGATGCCTTTGTTGAGTTCATTTAGGATTTGCCTTAGAATAGCTGCTTTATTTCAAGTGGTTGAGACTACTTCCTCTTGATATACTCATGGTGACTACTAGGACTGTGTACCTGCTTTTGAATGAGAACATATGCTTCAGTCTTGTAAAAAATTGTCTATTCAACAGGATCTATAATGCAAGATGTTGTAAAAAATGTTATTGACATTTGTATGGAATAAACCTAAGCTCATACTTTGGGTCTTGGTGATGTCTTCTATTCAGAACCAGAGCAAGGAGATGTTTCTTTCATGTAACAAAGCATCTGCATGTTAGAGTAGAGGTCAGTAACGTTCTGACTTGAGGAAAATAGTCTTTTATGTCTGGTTCCTAATAGACTTTTTCCTTTAGGGAAGAAATTATTACATATTATGTAGAACAAAATTTTATGTCACTAAGAAAGCAATTTGAATGTGAAACCAATTGGTAAACTTCTAAATCCTGTGAGAATATTGACAATAATGCACATCTTTTTTTCTTGCAGTTACTGGGTGCTTCACATTACATGTAAAATTGTGTTTCTTAATGATCTTTTTTTCTGGAGGCCTGGGAGAAATCAGGATTTGTGGTGTCTAGTTCCATTTTAACATCTGTGTGTTTTAACTTTTCTGTAGTACTGCCCCTTGTATTTGCCCCTGCACTTATGTATGTATTCAGGGAAGTTAGCTGAGCTTGACAGTTACCAAATAAGTCGAAGCAAAGAGATAACAAAAACT
Source organism: Actenoides lindsayi (assembly GCA_025331215.1). Lineage (NCBI taxonomy): Eukaryota > Metazoa > Chordata > Aves > Coraciiformes > Alcedinidae > Actenoides > Actenoides lindsayi. Next base: position 29,501 of record WTSP01026472.1, read on the forward strand.
CATGTGACTAATCTGTTGGGTTAGGTCAATGTGAACCTCCAGGAAGGTCTATAAAAGTTATCTGTGTCTCTTTGTATAAAGCTTAAAAATCAGTATGGTTTTGATATGTAGTTGCTAGTTGCTATTTTTATATAATGTGTAAGACGTAGATTACATTTTCTGGAGTTCAGTGCACTATATTTATCTATATTTTATGCTAATGCTATTTTCTGTGGCTTATGCTGCTCCTTTTAGTCATCTAAAAGTGCATATCTTGGGTAAATTTTCCCTAATAAACACACTCTTAAGAAAATTGTCTTGCTTCCTTGACAGTTGTTTCGAGAAGTACGAATAATGAAGATACTGAATCATCCCAATATTGGTAGGAGCCCTGCATTTCTGCAAACTTCTTGTTTTATTATTATACAGTTTACATTTTTACTCTCTTTGGCTTTCTTTGAATGTACTTTACTGCTATGCTTTTGTTCATGAAACTTTTTTGAGATAATAGGACAGTGAGCATTCAGTAAATGCATCGTTGTCTCACCTCCTCTATTGACTCTGCTTGAAACAAGAATTTTGCTCTGCGGAGATAAACTGCTCACTCCAGGAAAGCCTTAACACAGTAGGAGATGCACCAGTCCCACCTCCCCTCTATAATTGAAACTGCTTTGAGGCCAAAAAGCATGAGTTTCTCAGGTGAAAATAGCAAATCTCCATTAGTTCAGTCTAGGACACTCCCACTGACTGAAAAAAATAAATCAAACATTTTTTTCAGAAAATTAGAATTACAAAGTATGTAATTTTCCCTTTCTGCTTTAGTTCTTTCACCTACCCCACAGCTTCAGGGCCCTACTTTGTGATGACAATTCTTCTGGCTGAGGAGGGCTGGACAGTCTTGTTCCAGAGACAGTTAATGGTCCTGAATCGGCCAGAGGGCTTGTTGCATACAAGGTATGGACAAGGTGTACGAGTTATTACATGCTAGGCATTCCCTTCTCATCCCTTGAATTGTTTGTTGTTTTTCCAGCATTCATAGCTTCTGCTGTTTTTTGTTCTCTTGGGGGTGGTGGGGGGAGTGTGTTTGTTTTAAATGAGCGGTTACTATTACAATCTGAGGAAAGTCTTTCAGAATTAACATTTCTGGTAGCAGCTCGGTTTTTAGTTGGTCAGAATCTCAGATTTCTAACTGGGAGCAGTTTACTAGCGAAACAGGGAAGGTTCGTATGATCTTGAAGAAGTCTGTGTCAAATTAAACACTAATTTCAGCATGAACTCGTTTGTACAATGTGCATAAAATTCTGAGAAAATTGTGAATTAATATGCTTTTTTATCAGCCGTGATTTAGAAATTAATTTTGCTTTTTCCCCCCTCAAAAGAATGCTAACCTAAAGGATGTAAAGTTTTTGTACGGCTTCGTGTTATCGCTGGCCATGAGTATAATTTGTTGTTTGTGCTGTGTTTTTGCTCCCTGCTGTAATCTCTCATTCATTTTTCTTGCAGTAAAATTATTTGAAGTTATTGAAACTGAAAAGACATTGTATTTGGTAATGGAATATGCCAGTGGCGGTAAGTGGATTCTTAATTCTGCTTTTAAGGATAAACTAAAATACAGAAAAGCATGCTGCTTGCATGCCTAGGATTTTGTGGTTAATGGATTATTCCAGTCTGGCCTTCACAACGGTCCCAGCAGACCTCCCAGGGCAGACTTTCTTGCTTGTGTCATGTTCTGTAAAGTAACGTATTAGGTTTGCGCTTAAGGGTAGGTACCGTTCTGAAGTTTCTGCTGGAATGTCGGGAGACACCCTGGTGCTGATTCTGACAAAAACCTGACTTGCTATATTTAGGCAAGCACTGGTGTCTTATTTTATGTTGAAAATGTGTGCCAAAGCACTTGGAGAGGCAAGTCTGGGGGATGGGAATAAGGAACACTGAAAAGGGGACAAGCAGGATGATAAAGAGTGAGAGGGATACTGGGTGTCTGCTTGAGAAGCTGCTTAGCATCTAAATGGGAAATGTGGGAAGGGAATCCAGCACAGAGCTAGTGTCCAGATGCATATCAGACGGTGCAAAGTTGAGGATCCGAAAGGCACTTGAGCACCATTATTAAAAAGAGAACAAGAAGGAAAAAACAGAGATAAACCAGATGCTATTAAGTGAAGCTGCTAGAAATATGCAAAACAAATCTGTTTCCCAATGTGTCTTATATTCAATATGAATGTTTTTCATGATTAAAGTCAATTTTTCTTTTGTTGTTTCACAGTGTTGAAGTAAATTTACTTTTTTAAAATTGAAGAAGCCTTAATATGAAGGGTTCCATTTTTATAATTTTTGCCTGTTATGGTTCTGAAAAATGAAATCTAATGCAAACAATAAAACCAGTTTTTTTCTGGCTGCTTCTATTTCCTTTCCCTTCAAGAAGGGGTGGGGGGACTTGTTTTCAAGCATGATTTGATTGTGCATAACAGTCACAAATAAAACCTGGGCAATGGGACTGATGCTTTGTCCTTGTCATGGTCAGGTGAAGTGTTTGACTACCTAGTTGCACATGGGAGAATGAAAGAGAAAGAGGCTCGTGCAAAATTCAGGCAGGTATGAAAATAACATTCACTCTTTCTTTTGTTTCTATTTATGGTGTTTTCAAATAGACATGTGTGAGCATCCTTCTTTTACTTAAATAATAAAAAAATATTCATTGTTGTGATAATGTTTATTAAAGTTGGAGTGGAAAAAAACCTCTAAAGAGAAAAGTATCTACTTCCTACATACTATCTAAAAATAGTAGGATGGTTTTACATTCTCTCTCAGTGGATGTTCTTAAGAGCCACTTTTTTTTTTTTGTGACTCACTTGAGGTTTTAATCTCTGAATATTTTAGAATTTAACAGATGTTCTATCTATAGATATTGATATGATGATGTATTGCTGTGTCATGTCATGCTGGTTTGTATGAAGGGTGTGACGGTTTTTATATAATTATTACAGACTTTCGTATTTTTTCTTACCCTGTTTCTTGCAAATGTTTTGTGAAAAGCTTTAGTTAAACAAAATTTGGTTTTTGTCAGAATTAAGGTATATAATTAACATGTAAACAAACTGCTTTTAAATTGCTCTTTGAGACTTTTTTTTGTTATACGTATGTGAAAGTTGTCTACGAAAACGTTGAATGAACTGTTCTGTCAGGGATTAATTGCAGATACAGGCTGACAATGTTTCAGAAGATGAAATCTGAGATCGTACATGCAGCTATTGGGTGAAATTTCCTTTAATAGTTACTACTTTGGGGTGATCTGCATTTAAAATAGATGTTTCTCCTACTACCTTGATGATATATTAAACACTTTTTTTTTTTTTTTTTAAACAAGAAAATGAGCTACTTTTAGGGATTTCTTAGTTTTAGTATTTGAGCTTTAATGAAACTTACTTTTTTTTTCTAAAATCAAAGATTTATTAATTTCTTGCATTCTATTAAATCATGTCAGGAGCCAAAATTACTGAATTATATATGAAAACTTATACTGAGTTTGAAATACAACATTTCACTGATCATCTTGGTGTTTCAGATTGTATCTGCTGTGCAGTACTGTCATCAGAAATGCATAGTTCATCGTGATCTTAAGGTAGGCTGTTAGTTATTTCTCACTTTGCTGGTTGACAATACAGACTTAATTTCATTCTATATACTTGTCCTTGCTGCTGTCTCTGAATGCCTCAAACATGTGAATGAGGGAACTATCACTTGTATTTCTGAAGCACAAAAATAATGTAGCTTGATTGTTGGAACAAGGGAGACCCAAGAATAGAACATGTGTTAGTTTCATTCCAGTTTTGGCTTTAAGAAAAAGACAAGCTCTCCGAAGAATTATACCTGCTGCCATGCAGATATCTACAACTGAAGCTGCAGAAGTTCCTTGATACCAGTCAGCATTAATTAATTAAAATATCTTCAGTTAAATATATTGCAAGATAAATAAAAAGGTCTTATAAGAAATATGTTGTTAAAAAGGGAAGGAAAAAAAAAAGGAAATAGGTTTTTAATCCATTTGAACTTCTGGTTTATACTCCAGTGTTTAATTCAGGAAGAAAAATAAATTGAAAGTAAACAGAAATTAGTCCAGCTTCTTTTTTTTTTTTTTTTTTTTTTTTTTTTTGATGCTTTCTAGTAATCTATCTGTATAAACATATAAGACCATGTTAAAGAGTTTGGCAGTTGTAGGTACAACCTAAGCCTTCAGTCTGAAGTTGTCTTTATGCCAAGTTTAGATATCATGGGACTTGGACACAAGATCTTCACCTGCTTAAAAGTTGGCTTGTGCTCTTGCTTTGATGTCTTTGTACATTTACAAAGAAAACACTGGTGTAGGTTCTCTTTTACTAATGTATCGAAATACTTGTGAAATGCTGAGGCTGAGTAATTCCTAAGGGGTTTTATTCACCAGTATCTTTTTTCTTAACTTTCTTAAAATACACTGCAGCATACTCTCAACCTCGTTCTTACAAATCTGTTCCTTAATACCTGATGATCTGCCAGCTCCTGTGTGCACATACAGTGCTGGATAATACATCCTTTTTTACTAAGCCCTCCCAGCCCCAGGGCCATTGTCATCTAATGATGGAGGTGCTTGGCCAACACTCTCAAGTCAGAATGCAAGGAAGGAAAGGGCTGGATCTCACTGAAATCTTGATTTAAAAAAAAAAAAAATCCTATCCGTCTTGTGTGATGAGGAGCCTGTGAATGTTTTTCTCAAGCTCCCTGGAGCTTACTGCAGCCACCATTGTTGAGCTTTCCAGAAGGCTGCACCTATTAGCTTGGACCTATTGGCTTGTCTAGACAAGCCACTTTCACTGGTTGTCTTGGCCCTATGCTTGGTTGGGAGTAGGGAGCCAGCCATCTCCTCCTGTGTATGTGGCACTGGCGTGCTGAGCCCAGCTATGTGATTGAGCCTCACTGCATTAACCCCTGCAGTTATTCAGTATCCTGCATCTTCCTCTTTCTCCCAGAACCCATTGCACCCTCCACCCCTCATTCATTTCTTAGTTCTGTAGCACACATACAGCTCACTGCATGGCTCACAGGACTGTCCAAAACCACTTTGCAGCATTTGTGCTGGATTCCTTTTACCATCTGTCACAAGTACTCTGCTGGTGATCTCCTTCCTCTTTGTAAGACATTCAGGCGGCTCCAAAAGAATTTCTTTGTTTGCTTTTCTCTCTTGGTCTTCTCTTGGACAGAGTTATGCTAGGCTCATTTGAAAAGTTCAGTGTTAGGTGTGATCAAGAGCCAGTCAACCTAGCCAATGAAAAATACATTCCCCAACAAAAAAAAACCCCACAAAGGCTAAATGTATGGCTTTGAGGAGGTGTGCTCTCTTCATCTCTTCTTTCCAAATGATATGTGTCATCTCTGTCACACTTAAAACTCCTCTTGTGGAGCTGCAGAGGAGGAAGAAGCAACTTTAAAGTTGACTTTCTCCATGGTATTAGCACATGACCAGTTGACATTATTAGCACCTGCAAGGCAGAGGTCTAGCACCACTTGGGAGATTTTTGTTAAGACTTTTGGCATTAATAACAGAATGGGTAAACTCTATAAAATGTAAGTTACCTCAGACTGATCTAGGAAGACGTGAGAAAATGTGCAGCTTTGTCCAGGATATTCTGGCAGAAGAGGAGAGAGTGAAAGGCCTGTGAGTATTTAAACTCTCTGCTTTTCATTTTCTGTGATTATAAACAGCTTGTGTGGAACAGGCTATAAGCAACTCCAACTTTGTTGTTCTTGTGATGCACAAAACTTATCTTTTCAGTGGCTGATAATACTTTTTGCTCTGAACATGTAACAAGCAAGAGCATAGTCTTTCTATCTGGCGTATTACAAAGGGGTTTTTGGTGGTTTTGTTTGAAGTAAGGAACATGAAGCATAGGGTACTTGGGTAGCAGAGTACTGTTGAACTAGGAGGACTATTGTAATCGCAGAGCAGCTGCACTGACAGTGGTGTTTTCACCACAAGGAAAATGAAGTCTTTGTGCAGTGTAATGTAGAAGGCTGTCAAATCTGGAAAATATCTCTGTGAGTCTGTCCGCAGGCACATCAGCTGGAACCAGCTGAGATTAGAGGTCATGAATTGGGGGAAATAAAATATTTTCCAGGATAGATAGTTTGTAAAAATGGGCTGTGCTTTATTCCTGATAAAGGCTAAATTCTGTTGCGGACCTATTGGCTAGGTATACCGGTAGTTAATTGTCTCCTGTTCTGTTCATTGAATGCAAGTGAAATTATTAAAACCAAACCAAAACCAACCAACAAACCTAAACAAAATCACGTTTACCCTTTTAATCAAAGTAGCTAACAGTTTGATTGCTACTCCTCTCACCCTGAACTAAGATTGTGAGTTTATTGTGGTTTTGTTTTTGGTTTTCCTTGGCTCAAATCTGAGATGTCTGTGTTTGCTGTAAACCTGATATTTTGGCAATTAGATGAATCCTCTGCTCTGTTCCATGTCTGTCCTCCTGTTGAAAAAGGAGGATTCCTGCACTATTCAGTGCTGCGCCTTTGTTGCTGTCATGCAGGTCAGGAGCCAGGATGCAGTTAGAGTAAGAACTGCCCAGTTCTGTTGCACTCCTCGCACAGCATCCTTGCATTTTGAGTAATGCACTTTATTTTTTTCCTGTAATGTATTAGTAGTTCTCCAACCTTGCTCTTTTAATTGCCTGACCTACTAAGTCTAAGACACTGTTTACTTACTCTGCACATTCTTGAATACTTGCATTTGTGTATATGTGATGCATTGCATTCATGTTATGCTTGCTGCACAGGCATTGATAGATATATAATACAAGCCTTTTTTCATAGACAAGGTAATAATTGAGCAGTAAACACCTTGGTATTGTTATTGCTAAAGCAAACCCTAATAATAAAGGGGATAGATTTATTTATTTATTTATTTATTTATTGGTACAGAATGCAAAGATACAGCATGTAGCTTGAATTGTTTCATCTTGTAAGCAGAAGAAATCTCCTTTTGAAGTCTTGGACCCCTTCTAAAATTAACCTCACCAAATTGGTAGATGATGTCTGCAATTAGATTCACTCTCCTTGGTATCAGAACTTAGCATAAACCTATCAAAAGCTGAAACTGCTGTTCTGAGATGTCTAGATACTTCAGTCTAAAGCTGAATTAAGTTACTTCTTCCAGAAAATAAAATCTTCATGGTTGATTCACTAGCTGACTTTCAAGTCTTTTGAGCTGCTCTTAATAGTTATATTTTTGAGTAAACATGGGCTATTTTCAATCTTTGTAGTATATTATGGAGGATTAATTTCTGTGTTCTGCAAGAAAGATACAGATGGTGAACCATTTTAGAAAAAAGTGACATTTTTGCATTTATTGATAAATGATACACTGTAATACATTGATCTTATTCTGATACAGAAATGGTCTTTTTCCTCATGTATTTTTCTCTTAGGCAGAAAACCTTCTTCTTGATGCAGACATGAACATTAAAATTGCAGACTTTGGGTTTAGTAATGAATTTACAGTCGGTAATAAACTGGACACATTTTGTGGAAGCCCTCCTTATGCTGCTCCTGAACTTTTCCAAGGAAAGAAATATGATGGTCCCGAAGTGGATGTGTGGAGCCTTGGGGTGATTTTGTACACACTAGTAAGCGGATCGTTGCCATTTGATGGTCAGAATCTAAAGGTACGGTTACAGTATGAAAGTTTGGCTTTTACTCTCTTTAAATCTTCCATGTCAGTAGTAGACTCACCTTTTAAAACTTTATTTTAAAGGAACTGAGGGAGCGAGTACTGAGGGGGAAGTACCGCATTCCATTCTATATGTCCACAGACTGTGAAAATCTACTTAAGAAGCTACTAGTACTGAATCCAATAAAACGAGGCAGCTTGGAAGTAAGTAATTTCATCTTGGAAAAGAAAGAGGGTTCAGATTAAAAAAGAATAAAATACAATAATAGCTTAAGACTACTTATTTTTCAGGATCGATGCGTTCTTCCTGCTTTAAGGGCCTGAAATTCTTATCAAAACAGAGGAAATGTCCCAGAAACAGTGCAGTTTGAAAATAGAAAGTGTTAATGAATTAAAGTCTAACCTTAATTGCAGCTGACTGAAGACTATCATTTAAGAGCATTTCAAAGTGCAAGCTGCTCCCACTTATTTCAGTCAGATAACAAGCACCTTCAAAATGTGTGGAAAGCAGGACAAGATTGTAAATATTTTCTGCCTGGAGTTTTTCAGAAAAACAAACAGCAGCAGGCAGTACCATAAGCATTTTTGATTTAACTTAACCTTTTCCAGCATGTCTCCTAAAAAAGGATGATACAAGAATAGTAATTGTGATAGAAAACTATGTGGGTTTTTTTGTTTGTTTTAGTGCCATACTACAGATAAACATTAAGAACTCTTTGAATGACAAGCTAATAATTGCTTGTTATTTCTGTCCAGTCCTCTCTTTTCCCCCTTCACCTAGCTAGGTTTCTGAATAGCTGGATAATTAACATATATAATACCTGCTGTGTTCCTCAGCTAAAATCTGTTTTGAGGATTTCTGCTGAGTTTTGATTTATTTTCCTGGGGGGTTTTTTGGGTTTTTTTGGGGGGGTTTTTTGGGGGGGGTTTTTTCTTTGTTTGTTTTGTTTCTGGTTTGTGGGGTTTTTTTGTTAGTAAATTAAATTTTCTCCATGGGATGCAGAGAATATCTATGTATAACTTGTTAGGTGTCTAAAAGGTTCAGTGTTTCTTAAGCTGTTTTGGTCAAGATTGCTGTATTGGCATGTACTTGCTGCATAACTGTAGCTGATACTTAAGTATTTCGTGTAGCATTCACTCTAAATGCTGCTCTTTTCTATTTTGTGAATTATTTAGCAAAGAGGGACTTATAAAAGTAATGTCTGCTTACCATAGAGATGAAAGTAGAGCAGGAGAAAAATAGAATGGTTTTAGAATAGTACTTGCATGGGTTAATCACCAGTGACTTTTGTTTCATCTTTCTATGCATACTTGTGCAGCAGTGGATAGTGTTCCAGAGAATAAATCCCATTTAAGCAGCTTTTTATTTGTAGTGGCATGAATTATGCTTCCCGGCACGGATCCTACCTGTGCAAGGAAGCGTGTATTTACTGAGCTCTGTCTGCATGCAACATTTTTCAACCTGGTTTCTGATTTGTTATAAACAGTTTTAACTTGAACAAAATCGTTGCTGAATAAAAAAGTGAATGGTGGCTTCTAGTTTACTGATGTTCCTTAATTATGTTGTATATATTACTGTCTAGAGGATATAATGATAAGACCATAGTCACTTTAAGATGGTTAAAGATGGGGTTTTTTTTTTCCTCCGTTGTGTTTAAATTTTAGGAAAACAGATTTTCCTTTTATTGAACTTTCCTCTGGATTTTCAGCAGTTTCTCTTCAGATCTAATTTCAGTTTCATTCTAGATATTGTGGTGTTATCTAGTTCTTCAGAGACATTGGATAGCAGCCTCACTCAAACAGTGTAGCTGCCAGATTGTATGGAAGAGCGAATAAATGTTGTGTGACGGGGGGTCTTGTGCCAGTACCAAAGTACTGATGATAACAGGCATTGATCAGTATGATAATCTGAAGGAGAGACACATGACAAACTTCTTTAAAATGAAGGTTCTTGAAATCGCATTTGTTGAATTAGGAAGCCACAGTACATGGTTTGAAAAGAATTTTTTTCTGTCTGAGCACTTCCATTCTAAATATGTATTTTTAGAAGTATATATTTACTAGAATTTTCTCAAAGTGGAAAGACGATGTTATCTTAAGTGGGGAGGATTTTTATTTGTGCATTGCCTTTTAATTCTTTGCTCAGTCCTGGCCATACACCTTCTCAGTTCCTACATATATTTTTCCCGAGATCATTCACTAGCGTGTTTAGCAGTGGCATTAGCATCAAAGCTGATGCTGGCACAGGATGAGCACCGTATGGGTGGGGCTTAGCACTTTTCCTCTGGTAAGGACGAGGCAAATCTTTATGAAATTAGTTCATCTAGACTTTTTCATGACTGCAATAGAGAGAAAACATTTTAGAAGCAAGAGAATGTTGTAAAACAATGAATCTTCAAAGGAAGAGATGGGAAATAAGCATTGTCAGAAATACATGTGGATCTCTCTTAACTGTCAGGGTCTCAACACATTCCTCCTCCGCCAAGTCTTCAATTCTTTGCAAAGCAACACTGTGTGAAATTCCCACAGAGCAGATTTATGTTTACAAAGAGTAATAAAGCAAGTAATTATGAGATGGGCAGGTCTTGAGCCAGACCAGGTATTTATTAGATAGTTTCCCTGAAAATCGAGAGAAACCTCATCAGTAATATCTAGTTGGTTGAAATTCAGTTTGGGTTGATTTATAAGAAATACAGTTTGGGTCAGATCTTTAAATACCCTGGCCAGGGTTGCTGCTCTTTAATCATCTGACTGGAAGCCCAGCCTAACTTACACAGATGTAATATTGATCCTGGAATTGGATCATTTGCGTCACATCAGAATGCTTGATTGTAAGAGCCTATTTTAAGAGTGGTGTTACCCAGTACGCCTCTGAAATTGTGTATTTAAAAGACAGAAGCTAGCAAAAGTTTAGATATTTAAGAAATGGAAACTTAGAGCAGGTTACATTAAACTATAGATCCACCTACTGAAGAGGCGAGAAAAACTATGTGGGAATTGTTGAGTTTGCCTGTTAATTCAAGAAGGATCAAGAAGGGGAGGTAGGATTTGCGCAGTATGATTCCTGTCATCCAAACACCTTATTGTGCTTAAACTTTAGATTTAATTAAAAGTATATTAAAAAAATAGTAATTGGAGATACTACATAATACTCTTTGGAGAGTCTGTTGTGTTACAAATATATAACCGAAGTCTATTGACAAATAAACTCTTACTCTGTGTGCCAGAAATGCAATATAGAAATTCGTGTTCGGAATGCCTTCCCCTTTATCCCTCTTAAAAGCCAAAAGTAAATTCTTTGGCACAACTTTGAACAAATCTTTAAGTCTTATTGTCAGCAAAATGTTAACTGACCCAAGTACAAAGTTCTGTATTGTTCTTGTACAGATACAGCTATTTGGATCTGTCATTTCGCAACACCACTGTACACAAAGAATTTGGTTATATCGATGGAAAGTTGAGTCTTTTGCTCTTTGTGAGAAATAACTTAATTTGGTGTTTGCGAAGCATATTTGGAGCCTGTGGGAAACTTGACTTGCTGGCACTTGTTTCACTCTTCTGTCAATCTAGTGAGCAATGCTAGCATCTGTCCCCAAAGAGTCATGTGTGCCTGTTGCTGTAGGAGGGAAAATGATTTTAGCTGTTTTAAAAAAGATTAATATATCCTTAAGGGGAAATTGTGGTGCTGGTTAAGGATTCCAGCTGATCAATCTTGTAGGCTTAGAAAAGATCCAGGCCACAGCAGAAGGAAATTTGCCAAAGAATGCAGGAGAAATTTTTAAAGTAAACACATGCATGGCATAGAGAGAGTTAAGAGGCATTTCTCCCTCCGGCCAAACTGTGAACATATTTAGGTCAAGTGCAGTGAGAAGATCCATAGGAAAAAATGACCAGCTGGCATCATGATCATGAAACAAATTACTGTAGGAAGCATCGGCACGCTCCTGAAATATCCCTTCGTTTCTAAACACTTCCTTTGTTATTATTTGAAGGAGTTATTGTAATAGAGTTGGTATTGTAGTAACATCTAGGGATCTCAGCGAAGATAAGGACACGAGTGTCAGGCACTTGACAAGGCAAGGTTAAGAGATGGAAGTTGAAGGGTACAAAACGAAAGATGTTTGTGTGCTGGAACTGCAGAGTGGGGTTTTTTTTCCTCTCAGCAGTTTTTCTGATATTTTGGGAGGGGTGTGTGTTGTAATGTAAAGGGCTGATAGTAGGGACAAATGAACTAATGGAAACAAAAGTATGTGAAATATAAAAGAAGAAACTGTAAGATGTGAGGGGAAAAGTTGTGAGGGAAAGAGCAGCATTCAGATGATTACAAATTTTCTTGTGCCCCAGACCAGCCAGCACAGATTTCATCAGGTAAGGTAAATGGCATGTTGACCTAAAGCTTGTTTCTTTTCTTAGCAAATTATGAAGGATCGGTGGATGAATGTTGGCCATGAAGAAGAAGAACTAAAGCCATATACTGAGCCTGAACCAGATTTTAATGATACCAAGAGAATAGGTAGGACATTTACAGGGATGTTTCACCTGATGTAAATTGGCAATTTTATAAGTGAAGCTAAACTCTTATCAAATTTGAGATACAATCTAACTGTACAAGCAAAATGTTTTCTTTTTATTTAAATGAGAAATTTAATTACAATACCCTCCTTATAACTACTGCTGTGACAGTGACTGAGCTGATGTCAATCTACAAGCACAGCAAAAAACAAGAAAGACTACAGAATTCAACAGGCAGAAAGAAACAGATTTAGTTATGAGGGTAACAGTTTTCATCCACTGTTGTCAGAGAAAGTTACAGTGTTGGCCCTGTAGCTATTCACAGTTTCTATTTGCTGGTGGTTTACATGTTTTTCAACAAATATATAATGTTAATCATGTTGAACTATGTTGAATAACATAGTTGAGAGTTTTCAAGATGAAATAACAATGAAAGAGGGAACTTGTATATCTTTTTTGATTTTGCACAGCAAAGATGGTGTTGGTTGTGTTGAATCCCAATTACCTATAAAATTAGAAGGGTTTTTTATATTTTTATTGTTCTAAAGTTTTTTTTTGTAAACCCAAGCACTTACTCTGCTAATGTATCTCTTTTTACTTTTAGACATCATGGTCACAATGGGCTTTTCAAGAGAAGAAATCCATGAATCTTTAGTAAACCAAAAGTATGATGAAGTCATGGCTACTTATCTGCTTCTTGGTAGAAAACCACCTGAAGTAAGGGCTATGTAATTTGCATCTTCTATTTTTGCCTTTGTATCTGGTTGAGTTGAATATTCTGGTTGTCAATGTTTTTATGAACTATTTCATAGCATCTTTTAAAAAAAAAAAAAAGTTATTTGATAACTTAGTAGTGTATTTCTCTTTTCATATCTTCTTGAATGTCTTGTTAATTCACCTATGAAGAAATAGATTGAATCTTTACATTTTCTTGTAAATATGTTGAATTTCTTTTTTTAAAAGCTAGCTGTTAATCTGAAGTGGCATGACTTCTAAGTGCTGAGTCCTCTTCCTGTCATGTGTTTACAGTTAAAATAGTTAATTTGACTAGAGCAATTATTCTTCTTACTACTAAGATGTGACATCCTTTATTTCTCAGAAATGTACTGATCCTTTCTTACTTGTATATTATAGTATATTTCATTATTTACTAAATAACTGCATCGTAGTCATTCATACATTTGTGATAGAAAAATCTTGACTGTTTTGGAGCTAGAGGCATCTGTGCATCTTTGGGGACCACAAGGATTTTCAAGAAATTAAGCCAACACCAAGGCTTTATTTTTAAAGGATTTCTCCCCTGCCCCCCACTGCTTCATTGACCTTCCTTTATTTCCAAGATAGTGTAGATATGATATGTACATCCTTGAGTGCATTTTCCCACAACATCTCTGAAACAGAATTCCCTTGTGATGGCAGAACATGGAGGGTAACTGTCTAAAATGATTTTGACTCAAACTGCTGGGAAGACGACATTTGCCTTTTCCATTGCTCTTACTTAGAACTTAGGACATCAACAAACAAATGGCTGAGTTTCATGCTTTACAGAGATGTGTTGAAGGCCATAAAGAATCCTTGAATCAGTAGTACTTGCTTTTTTAGCCCTTCTGACTCAATCTGATGCATTTTGAAATAGTTCTGAAGCTATAAATGCTCTTTAAGCTTAACAAAAAAAAGAAAATGGCAGAGAGAGCAATTCTTTGGCTTAGGTTTTAAAATAGCACAGTTTGTGTTATTGTCAAGATTCTTCTAATTTTGTTTTGAGCATTCATTAACTTCTTAGCTTTAGCTATGTGCTTTTAAAGCACACTAAACACAGATGAAGTGATAAAATTAATCTCGAAGAAAATTAAACTCTGAATACAATTTTAAATTAGAAAAAAAAAACCCCAGGCTTTGATTGGAACTCTTAGCTTTATTGTGCCAGAAAAGTATCAGTACTGTTGAATTTTATTTATGCTTTGAAAAACTTGTTTTTCTGGTAGTTTGAAGGAGGCGAGTCCTTGTCCAGCAGCAACTTGGGTCAAAGGTCTCGTCCTAGCAGCGACCTCAACAACAGTTCTGTGCAGTCTCCTGCTCACCTGAAGGTCCAACGGAGTATATCAACTAATCAGAAACAGCGGCGGTTCAGTGATCATGGTGGGGATGACATTCCAACAAGTAAAGTAACACACACAATTTAAGTCTGAATGTGCAGTGTTTTGTGAACCTGGGAGGTCCACCACTCTGTGCATTTGTTGTGTATCTCATCCTGCTCCACTGTGATGCTTTTATTTGTCCGAACACTTCTACGGTAAATCTTGGTCAATGTAATTTACAGATTCATTTTTTTGAATTTGTTACTTGGTTGACTTGCTAAATAAGAGCTTGAGGATGTTTCCTGTTTAGGAATTAATGGCAAAATATTGGTCTGGATAAACTTGAAGGCAGCAGACTATCATGTTGATCTGTACATTTGGTGGTGAGACTAAATTGTTTGTTTCCAAGAGACAACAGTTTTACTAAGTATTCAGGAAACATTTTCAATTGAAAGTGGTTACATCAAAAAGGAGTGCATATTTAAACCATGAAATGAATGGTGTTTTGTTTTGTTTTTCTTAAGGAGAACTGTCAGATTACTAGAAATACTTCTAAAAGTTTTGGCACTTTTCTCTAATTGACGTTTCTACTCTTTTCTCTGTTTGTTTGTTTTTTGGTTTTTTTCCTTTAACTATTCTCCCTCAGTGTTAATGTGGTGGTGTTTTTTCAAAAAAAAACCCAAACACAATATTGCAAAGATCATCAACTGATGTGGTATTATTTCAAAGGAATATAAAATTCTACTGTTGGAGAATTTGCCCCAAAGCATTTTAAAGACTTATGACAGAGAAAGAATTGTTATTTTTCCAAGTATAAGCAAGCTTTTAAACGAAGTAGTTCTAGGATTTTCAGGGGGAAAGTCTCTTTCATAGTGTGTAAAGGAAAAGATATGCTGCAAAAAGTACTTAAATAATAATTTGACAAATATCCTCTAATTTATTTTTTCATAATACTGCACAAATGACATGAGCTTGAAATGAGAATTAAAATACTCTTCTAGGTTTTACATATTGATGTGAAATGGTAGCTAATTCTGAGCTGCAAATTGGTAACAGAGTGGGTATAAAGACTGTGGGCTATCAAAGCTCAATTTAACAGGCTGTTACATGTGCTGAATTTGCAGTCATAGTTGTTCAAAGGCTTTTTTTGGACTTGAGGAATTATATTTAGACTATAGGCCAAGAAAAATGTTGTGATTATTTTTAGGTATTTATTAATAACATTTTTGTTTGGCAGTTGGTCCCTCAATTCCTCCTGCTGTGTCATACACAAAAAGGGCTCAGGCAAATAGTGTGGAAAGTGAACAGAAAGAAGACTGGGACAAGGATGTCTCACGCAAGCTTAGCAGCACTACAGTGGGATCCAAAGGAGAGATGGCTGCAAGTCCACTTGTGGGTCCAGAAAGAAAGAAATCAAGTACAGTTACCAGTGTGAGTGTGTGTGGTTTGGCTTGTTATATTTATTTTTCCCTCTTTAAACAAAATCTTCAGCATAAGGTCACTATAGACTTAAAGGTTACTGAGTAAGCCACTAAGTCTATTTCTGGTAACTTTTACTGGCAGACAGAAATGGGTTAGAGTGGATGTCTTTTAAAATAAACCTTTCCCTTCCCCCCCTAGAGCTTTACTTTTTCTAACACTAGCATAACAGTAAGCAGCAGAATGTCTACACTGAGGCAAACTGATGATCTGGCAAGACGAATAGTGGGTATTTAGGGAAAGAATGTAAGAACAGAGCCAATATGGAGTGCTCATTTTCTAGCTTCTAATGCTTGTGTATCTACAACTAAGTCAAAAGACTTCCTGAATTAGAGATTTCATCTAAATAATCCTCCTTAATATCTGAACTGTTTGTCTGTTTAGCTTTCTGAAGCCACTTCAATTTGGGCTTCAGAAATGGAGTGAAGTGAGGGGGAACAACCCACTTCCCTGGTTTGTGTGCCTGTCAATGTTAGGAGTTACAACCTGCTTCTTGTATTAAGAAATTATTAATTTGCTCATTCTTCTGTTATGATATCATTTGCAGTTTTGTAAACTGCTATCACATTACCGCCTCAGGCACCTTTGACCCAAATAGGAGAGTTTGTCTCTCCTAATCTGAAAGCAACTACTTTGCCTTGTGTAAGTTCTCATGCAGTAGTATCAATGTTTAGTATACACAATGAAAAAAACTGCACAGTGTTTAAACAGCTACTTAGGAGCAACAGCTCATGGCCGGGGGGAGAACACACATGAGTTGTAATTCAAGATTCAAATCTGTTTTTTACTATTTAAGAGACACTGTAGTAAATACAAAAAACATGTCCATCTTTTAGTACTGTAGATGGACAGTGGGAATTCACATTGTCCTTCAGGATTCTGAGTGCTGGCTTCCATCATGGATATTCCGGGACTTCTGCTAGAATTCTCTTAAAATAAATGCTGAAGTTCATTTAACTCTTAATGTTCTGCAGGCTGTGTCTGCAATATATCTGCTGATGTTTTAAACATTTTTTCATATTTTAAATAGTTTTTTCTCCCTCATGAAAAGTCTTTAAAATTATGGCTGCGTGACCTACATGCAGGAACTTTGAATCTTGAAGATTAGATTTCATATCTGAGCTTTCCCAAAACTGTATTGCCCCAAAGCTATTTTACAGTCATGTATGGTATGAGCCAATATGTGAAGAACATTTCTCTGCGTAGTAAGAACTAAATTTATTTGCTAATAACAGCTTCAGTATTTGTGTATTTTTAGTTTTATTACTATTTTGGGAGTTTGTGAAAGGCTTTGTGATGGGCATGATTAAGGAATGGTAGTGTCTTGTATCACAACAATAGTTAAGGTCAAGCAGCTTACACAGAAAAAAGTAAATTTGTTTTTTTATAACTCAAACGTTAAAAATGAAAAAAGCTATTTTCATGTGGATAATTTTAAAATACTTGTTGACTTTGAGAGTTACATGATGTAGGAAAGGCTGAATTTCTCAGAAGCATATTTATCACCTTCAGTCATATAGTCTATCTTACAAGAGTTTAATTTCAAAAACAGTTATTGCAGTTGTTAATCTTCCTTACAAATGGGCTTTGAAACAGTTTATTCAGCAGTCTCTGAGGTGATACTGATGTCAAAAAGCTATAGATGAGGGAGACCTAAACACACAGTAAATCTTTCAGAGTTCATGATGTTGTACAGCACCCAAGTTTAGTGTATTTGAAATCTTTTTAGCATTCATCAGTATGTAATGTTAGCACTTTGCAAACCTCTTCCACCCCAAATTCAATGTATACTCTACTAAAAACTGATAATTGTACATCACGTGCTGAAAGTAAGTCTTCAGCAGCTCATCTGTGCACAGTAGGGGAAGGAGGAGAATGGATCTGGGTATTTTATGAAGTGTGTGCAAACTGAAATTAGTAACAGAAAGTCCCATCAGTACTTGTTGTTACAAGAGCTATTTGCCATGTTACCTGCATCATAATTTCTGTGTTGACAATACAGATCAATAATCTTTTCTTTTGAAAACCTTTCCAACAGGGGGCAACAAACTGTGAAGTCAGAACTCTAGTTGGCAACTTAATCTACACAGCCAAGCCTTTCAAACAGCCAGACAGATGTGTTCTCTGGGATTCCAGTTTGTTCATTTGATCCTAGAGACAGTATATAGGAATTGGATAATACTACTCAATAAATCAAGTGTCAGCAAAATTAAATTTATCTATGATTTCTTTCAGCATACTCTTACTAGTACAGTAACAAGATGGTGAATGAGCTATTAGTTAAAAATAACTGACAGTATAAATGAGTTGTGTCAACAGATTAACCTAATACCTGTGAAGACATTAACAATATACATAAATGGCTGAAACTGTTTTGATTTACTTCCAACACTTACATTTTTGTACAACATAACACGCAGTAGAAAGTATTTAATTTAATTTTAGTCTTAATTTTCTTCTAGAATAATGTATTTTCTGGTAGTGGAATGACAAGGAGGAACACTTACGTTTGTGAACGTTCTTCGGATCGCTATTCTGCAATACAGAATGGGAAAGACAACAGGTATTCTTTGATTTTTCTTGTTGATTAATTTGAGTACAAGAACTGAGGCATGGAAGAAGCAAGTTACAAAATTAATCGATACTATTACAAAGCAAATAAAGTCCAACTGCATGTTTTCATCTCACATTTCACTGCAGTTTCTATGTTTGTGATGAAATTTATAACTAAATGAGTTATATGAGATCTGCCTTTGCATCTTTTTATGGAAGCATATTTTTTTACCACTGCTTGTCTTCCAACGCAGAGTAATGTAGCAGTGCTCAGACCTAAGTAGGCTGTTCTGCTGTGGAGAACTTCAGATGAGTTGCCCTATCATCGTAGCCTGATCCTTTTTTATTTCTCCTGGCAATCACTCAAAACATTGAAATTAAGACATGTCGATTCTTTATGCTATAATTTTTTTTTTACCTAAATAATATTTTAAATAGTGATGTTAATCAATTTGTATCTGTATTTGGGGGTGATAATTACACTTGGTTTAGTAGGTTTCATTAAATATTGTTGTATTTAACACTACCACAGTTACTTTTTTTGAAAACATGTTTTGTTCATATTTGGTGTTAGTTGACCCCTGTACCTGACGAAAAATAAAACAGTGGCTTTAATGGAAAGTAATAAAGCCTGGATTTTTTTAGTTTAAAGCAATAGATCTTATTCTGACTTTTTAAAGTTTATTTAAAGGTAAAATGAATGAAAAAATCCCTAGTATGAGATAAGCTAATCTGGCTTGGGTTTGTTTTCTGTCTTACTGTTTGAATTTTTTAATTATGCATTTAACTTTGGAAGTAGGAAAAATATAGAACTGTTGATCTGTAGTAAAATGATGAGCTATGGGACATGTACAGCTATTTAAAGTACTTTAAGGAGGTATGTTAAAAAGCAGAAAACTAATTTTCAGTATTTAATTTGAAATTATTAGATGAATGCTTTCAAAACTGTCTTTCCAAATTCTTATGTAGAGTTTAGAATATTTGAATAAAGTCTGTAACAATCCTTTTTAAAAAGAAAGAAGGTAATGCATGTTTTTTAGAGTTAGGGTTAAAATATTTACTAAAATGTTTCTAATATCACAAAGGTTGATCAAGTTTTTCTTTCAATAGATTTCATGCCATTGTAATGAAAAGGGATTTTATTTCCAAGGTTTTCATTTTACAGTAGATTTAATTTGTTTCTGTAGTATTGAAAAGACAGGTGAATCTTAATCCCTATTCCTTTCATGAGTGCAATGAATATGCTCAGGCCTTTGAACATATGCTGAAAAACAGTGTGGAAGAATTTTCTTTTGAGTTGTATATTTGCCTTTCCTACAATACATTGTATTGCAGTTGAATTTGGATATGATGTAGCTGAACATCTTGTGTCATTGCATTATCCATCAGAAATCTTTACCTCTTTGCTACAAATACTATTTTCTACAGATATTATTTAGCTTTGAGACTGCTATTGCTAATACATTAATAATGCAATTTCATTTATGCTTGTAGAGGCAAAGCTGTATCTTGGCTTAAGTCATTTGACTTTTGGTTTAAAAATTAATAACACAATAGTTTTGCTGCTACTTTCATCTCTTCTTTGCCAGTTAGGCAAAGCACAACTAAAAGTACCAGTAGAAGGAACTGATTTGAAAGGGTTGGCTCAGCCCAGCAGTGGCTGGGGTAGTCCAGAGAAGTACAGCTTTAAAAGCCACAGTCACTCACTTTCAAGTGGTAATGTGACAACAGTTTCAAATGTTTCAAGTTTTAGTTGTTTGAGTTTTAACTGAAAATCAGGGTATTCACCTCACAAAAGGAGAGTCTATTTCGTCAGTCTATTTGAGTCTCTTGTGGACTTTTTCAGTATTTTTTTATAACTTCCATGTACTCTTTATAGTCTTTCTTCATTACTTTGAATAACGTATGTGCAAAACTTTGACCTTGGGAGGAATGAAAAGGCCTAATTTCACATATAGGGTTTTTTCATTTATGGATGAACATCATTTTCTCAATTCTTTACTTATCAGGCTGACTAAGGCAGTCTGGTCGCTCAGTCTCCCGGTTACTTAAACAGCACTTTCTATGTTCTAGAAGAAAAAATTAGTTATTTTCCCCTTTTCTGTGGAGTTTTACACTAAGCGTTCTTTTCACCTTTCGTTTGTCCATCCCTCCTGCCTTGCTGACATGGTAAAAGCCTGACAGAAATGTCTGCGAGTAGCACGTCTCCCGCAGGCTCTGCGGTAGCTTCTGCTGTATCGACACGGCCTCGACATCAAAAGTCTATGTCTGCCTCTGGTCATCCTATAAAAGTTACACTGCCAACTATCAAAGATGGCACTGAAGCTTACCGACCAAGGTAACAAATTGATTATTGTTTCTTTAACGCTGTGCGCTTTGAAAATGTATTTCAGTTGACTTTATTATACTTTGATGTGTTTATAATCTATTCAAAACTGTCCTGTTGCATTCTGTTTTGAAACAGTAGCTTATTGGGGTAGTGTGGTAACTCAAGCCTGATTTTATTCATCACACATGTTTGTGTACAGTTAAAGAAGTTCCTTGACTGCCTCCCTCTGGAAGCTTCTGGGAAAATGTAGTAGTTAAAATGTAGCTAATTTAGACAGGACTGTACAACACAGGCCACCAGAAATTCAAATGAGATCCTGAAATGTTAACGTCTTGGCTTTGTAGATTGCTGGGCTCGTTTCTGTCTAAAAGCACCACAGTATAGTTGCTCTTACTGTTAACTGCCTGAATAGCTTTATGCATTTATTTGCATCAGATGATTACTTCTTAAGAAATACCTGTTACATTTTTGGACTGCTTGTGCGTTAACAGTTTTGATGAATGTATTTTTCCAGAAAAGGGCTGGGAACATTTTCAGATCTTACTACAGACTCTTCTACCTTTTTCCTTTGTCCTATTATCTGTGTCTACTTCTTTTTAACTGCTCTTAATACTTGAGATAATTTAATTTTACAATGAAAATATTTCTTGATTATTTCTTAGTATGAATCATAAAAGCAAATCAGTAGCAGATTCAGGTTTTAAAGAACCAAGAGCGGGTTGGTTTTTTTCCTGTCTTTGACAATAGGTTGTCATGTAGGAGGGTTTTGAGCACAGTCTTTCTCTTTATTTATGCTTCTCTTTTCCCAGCAGTGCAACTCAAAGAGTGCCTGCTGCTTCCCCGTCTGCTCATAGTATTAGCACTACCACTCCAGACCGAACCCGCTTTCCTCGGGGGAGTTCAAGTCGAAGCACTTTCCATGGTGAGCAGCTAAGGGAGCGGCGTAATGCCACTTACAATGGACCACCTGCCTCACCATCACATGAAACCGGTGCTTTTGCACATGCTAGAAGAGGGACATCAACTGGTATAATAAGCAAGATAACTTCCAAGTTTGTTCGCAGGTTAGTACCTCAATTTTTAAGAGAAAAAAAAAGATTTAAAAAAAAAAGCAAAAAAAAAAAAAAGCACAGCCTTAACTAGGGCCATAATTGTGAAGTTTGAGAATTGAGAATTTCCAGTTTCAGTTTGAAGTAAATGTAAATTCAGTTAGAATGCTCCTTGTTTTGTATGTTCCTTCCAGAACCTGCCTTGTTTTACTTCTCTGTGTATACTGTTACTGTTATGTTTGACCAGCTATTCTGCTTCTTTATCTTAAAGGAGCAAGAGAACATGATGCAAAAGGTGTTTGGTTTTGGTTCTGTTTTGTTTTGGTTTTTTTCACTCATGTTTTATGACTAAAATACAAAGACACTACAATTAAGTTTAAATCAAATGAACTTAAATACTCAAATCACTGACTTAAAAATAAGTCATTATTTAATGTTAACAATATTTTAACTTTTTTAACTGGGTGCACTTTGTTGCAAGAGTTATATTTACAACTTTATTGCTGTGCTTAGGGGGAATAGATACTAATAAATTACTTCAAGAAATTCTAAAATCTGTAAATAAGAATGAAGCACAGAAGTGGGCAGAAGTCTGGATACTGGAAATACTAGTATTTCAGTATCATCCAGCCTCTCATATCATGTTACCAGCTTCTTCAAATATAACTTCAAGGTTCTGAAAGAAGAAAATCCACACATCCTGGGCCTGCATTCATTCCTGTGATGATGCTAACACTAATTATCCTGTGAGGAGTGGTGCTGGGAAAGATCTTTCAAATACGCTGTTTAATATCAAGTGCCAGTAGATTAGCAGTCACAACTGCTTTCCCAAAGGGGGACTTAATTTCAATTTGTCTCTTCTTCACAGTGATTTAGCTATAATTCTTAAGCCCTACAGATGTGTCCATACTACATTTTTGTGAGTTTTACAATGTAATTATATTTTGGAAACTTCTTCTTTCTTCAAAGAATCGTTCTGTTATGTCTGGAATTCTATCATTTGTGTGCTTTTAAAAAAAACCAAAAACCTAGATTTGAAATATATATATTTTAAGTTAGCTGCAGATTTTGAAGTAGTGTCATGAATTGCATAAGGTGATATTACAAGGGAAGAGAGAAAGTTAGAAATCAAGTGGTGTTCCTCGTAAAACTGATTTAACCTACTAAGCTGATAGTGCATCAATGTGTGACATAAAAAAAAAAAAGTACATGAATGATTTTCTTTTTTCAAAAACTTGAAGATGCAAGACTGATACTCCGTTATTGGTACCTCCAGCACTTACATAGCTGGGGGAAAGAGTTTGCTCTCTGGTTTTCAAAAGAAAAAAAAAATAGTTACAGAAAAGTTACTGAACTATGGTATCAGTGTAGATTTGCAAATGGAAAGAAGGGTATTTTCTATTAAGTAACCCATTTCAAAAGCACAGGCTGGTCTTTGGTTTTTTTTGCAATGTAGCTTGTTATTTGCAAGGGAATGGATCTTGAATTTTTTTGAAGGGTCAAATCAAAGCATTAATATTTTCATTATGTTAAACTACGATATTGCAAGGTATTTATAATTAACATATTGTAAACCAATGTCTTTTAAAATGGTCTTTACCATAGAACATTTTTATACAATTCCCTATTATGTTTTATACTGCTTAAAAGTACATTTTCCTATAGTGAAGGCCTTGTAGGGGTTTTGGTTGGTTGTTTTGTTGCTGGTGGTGGTAGAGTTTTTTGTTGATGTTGTATTTTGGTTTTATTTTTTAAACTTTGGGTTTTGGGAGATTTTTAGTGGTTGGGATTATATGGGTGGAGGGGAGTGGTTTGCTGTTCTTTTCAGTTAGATCACATAACTGCATGCCTTTTTTTAACTTGTGTGCTGTTCAGGATATAATGGTTTAAAGCATACTTTGATTAGAAGGTGTCATGAAAGACTTTTTTTACCATCTTTTAGCAAAGGTAAATGCCTTTTCTGGTAAGTATGTAAAATAAATGCATAAAGAGAATGCTTAATGAATAGGGTGTTGAAGTATTCTGTATCAATAGTTTATGTCAAACAATACTGCTCTGATGTTAGTTACTGAAGTATTTGTCTTTTGAAGGTATTAAATTAACTAATTGAAATTGGGTGCTAAAATGTTTGTACAGCAGCACTAGGAACATACCTAGGTGGCGTATACCATCTATGGATATTTTTCAAGTTGCTTTAGACTAAAAAGGCATAATACAAAACAGTTCCTTGGTAAAGTACAGCTCAACAAGATCAAAAAGGTCAACAATCAAAGATTCAATGAGATTAAAAAGATACATTTAACCTTAAGCTCACTGGTATTCTTACTAAAGTCAGTGTTAACAGTTGGTTTGCTTAAAGTTAAGCAGATGTTGAAGTAACCCTTCTGAACTGGGCTCCAAACATTTGGTCTCGCAAACTCTTAGGCACATCTTAACTTTAATTACTTGAGTGTGCTTAAGTATGGGCATGTACCTAGGTGCTTTCAGGACTGAGGTCTAAAGGCCTGGCCCAGAAGGATGCAGAGCGGAGCCTCCCTGGACCACTTTGATTGACTGCTCCTCTGTGCTTGCTGGAATTACATGTGGCCATTGCTCTGTCTGCAGTAGGTTGAGAAGAACGTGTTAATTTTACCATCAGGTTTTTGGTTGGTTGGTTTTTTAAATAACATTAAACTACTATATGTCAGAGCTGAAAGAAGTCATCATAAAGGGAAATTAAAATTACAGCTGTGAAAAAAATAGTATCAAAACGTATTAGGCTTGACATTATTATACTGATTTGATTTTATTTTATTTTTTGTTCAGTAGCTATTTAACGCTGTTCTAGATGTAGGTTTTCTTAACTTTTATTTTTCACCTTTATCATTGAATCTCAACCTTAACTTTGTTTTGAGGGATCCAAGTGAAGGCGAAGCCAGTGGCAGAACTGACACCTCAAGGTGAGGAGCCACTATTAATACTTCGCTCCTAGGTCTTTCGCATCAAGGTTTAAGTGATTTCTTAAAGGTTTTTAATCAGGATGTAAAATAGAATAGTGCTTAAGCAATCTGCATTTCAAAAATGTTTTTTATTTGGGGGGGAGGGGGGTTTTAATGAGGTCCTTCACCCCTCATTTTTGCTTTCTTGCGAAGTATTTAATATAAAACTTTATTTAAGCATATTTCTTTAAATAATAAAGCCCCCCGTAGGAGTTAACCAATCATTTAGGCACTTAAAATCATGGTTTGGCTTTTTTAATGGTGTTTACTTTTGGTTTCGGTGGAAAACGTAGTATACTTTGTGTGTGTGTCTATGTATATATTAAATTTTTACTACAGTTATATACTGTGCTCATTACTAAAGCTGCTGTGTGCCAGAAGTAAACACCTTCTAGTCCCTGAGAAATGAATGTCACTTTGCTCTGAGAAATAAAATAAGTGACATTCAGACAAAAAAAGGTGGTAACTGCTAAACACTGAACTCATACGGCAACTGCTGTACATAAATCTGTAGGTGCTTTGTTAGTAATAAAGCATTTCTTCATACGCTCATTTCCCAGTATATCTGCTCTCTTGCCATGTTTCAGCATTTGGTTCTGCATTTTTGGTGTGCTTAGCACAGTGCATAACTTTTTATTTTTATGCTCTTGTAACGAACAGGCATTGTAGTTTGCATTCTAAACTGGTTACCGGTCGCAGAAAGTATTGACTTAGTTTTCAATACCGAAAGCCATTATTTTAAAAAACAGGATACGTTGTATAAGACACAATTAATTTTATTTACATTAGCCCTTTTCAATTCAAAGTCCATT
Organism: Actenoides lindsayi; assembly: GCA_025331215.1. Classification (NCBI taxonomy): domain Eukaryota; kingdom Metazoa; phylum Chordata; class Aves; order Coraciiformes; family Alcedinidae; genus Actenoides; species Actenoides lindsayi. The sequence continues at coordinate 54,975 of WTSP01026472.1, forward strand.
ACCTGTCGAATTCTTGATGTGGAGAGGGGAAAAGAGATGAATCAAATGTTCAAATGAAACGAAGTGTGAAGTTGCTTTCAGCTCTTGCTTTCATTCTCTAGCTTCCTGTACTTTTTGCCATCCTACAGTGTCTGTTTTGGGCTAAAAGTAATTTGAGATCTTATCCCTGCCATACTCTATCCCATAATATTGATGTGGTTCTCTGGGGATCACACTGAAACTTAAATGAAAAATTCTTGTTTTGACTCCTCTCTGAATACCGACAGCTTATAGCCTATCAAAATGAGAACAGCACCTTTCCCCCATTATGGATGGAGAGGCATCAGGCATCTTAAGTACCTGGGACAAGAACAGAAATAGTTGGCTGTGGAATTACCTTAAGATAATTAGTGCTGTTTCTCAAAATGATTTCTACAACTGAATAAGTTAATCTATTCAGTAAGGAAACATCAGAGTAAGAACACTGTAAATCTGTAATTACTCCCTTGAAATTTTGTCCCAGTTACTGTATAGACTAAAATACTTTGTGTCTACATGTCACTGTTTCTTGCGTGAAAAAGCTGCTCAGCTGTTTCATAAACAAACTGTTGGCAACCAAATTACAGCACAAAATTCTGCTTCATCAGTTAAAATAGAGCATGCTATTATAAGGTCTTTTAAAACAGAGAGAGGTCAAAAATATATTATAAATGCAAAACGGGGAAAAGGCAGAAAAAAGGGGAGGAGAATTAACTGAAGACTCGTGAATCGCAGGGTGGGATTTCTTCCTCTGCTGCTTTTACAGTATGATTTATGCTTCAGGATTGTGTCCCTCAACTTCAGTTTTGTTGGTGTATGGCATGCTCCAGATCATGAAATCAGCAGAACTTCAGTCATGCTTTTACATAGATGCCACTTTCTTTGGAGCAGTATGGAGTAACGTGTGTCTGCTGCAGTTACCATTGCACATGTTGTCATCAGAACGTTTTAGAGCAGGGGTTTCCAAACTTGCTTTGCTTGTGTGCCACTACTGGGAGCTGCACTAGTGCTGGGAGCAGCTCCCAGTGCTGTGCCAAAGCGCACATCAGTGCAGGAGATGGTGCACGACTGTTCCAGCACTATCCACCTAACTCTTTGAATTAGCTTACCTGTGACTAGTGGCATGTCCATTGGAGTTTAGAAGCCCCTGTTCAAGGACTGTATTTTTTCTTCTATTGCTTGGTTATACTGCTTTTATATTTGACTGTTGTGTATGTCACTTCTTCCAGGAGCACTTCTGGAGAGCCAAAAGATAGAGAGAAGGAAGATAGCAAAGATTCAAAGCCACGCTCCTTGCGGTTCACGTGGAGTATGAAGACCACTAGTTCTATGGACCCGAACGATATGATGAGAGAGATTCGGAAAGTGTTAGATGCTAATAACTGTGATTATGAACAAAAAGAGAGGTTTTTGCTCTTCTGTGTTCACGGTGATGCACGACAAGACAGCCTTGTTCAGTGGGAGATGGAAGTCTGCAAACTGCCACGATTGTCGCTCAATGGAGTGCGTTTCAAGAGAATATCTGGGACTTCTATTGCATTTAAGAACATTGCATCCAAGATAGCGAATGAGCTTAAGCTGTAAAGAGAACCTGAATTTTGGGGGATCAGGGAAGATTCATACATGATCTACACTTTGAATGTACTGGTTACGCCCAATGTGATTGGCCTGTGAAACTCCCCATGTAGAAATTGCCCTTATTGCAATAAGGTTATACATAGTTATTCAGAATTGTAAAGTTAAATCCAGTATGACCTATATTAAATAACTGTAGCTAAAGAAGTTATGTTCACATGTACAGGTAAGTATATAGAGCATTCTGTTCATTTTATGTTCATAGAGTTGTATAATAAAAAGATGACTGCTTAAATTCAGATCTTGTATAGTTGTCTAGATTTCTGCACAGAAATGTATGTTTGATGCTTTGAGTTGGAAGAGTTCTTCCCTGTCATTTACATTTTTGGTGGTTTTTATAAGTCTTACCTCTGTCATGCGTTTTTTAAAAAACTTGTGTCCTGAGTCAAATGCACAAAAATAGTTTTCACAACTGTAGCATGACCATTTTTAATTATTTAAAGATCGTTCATGATTTGAACCAGAAGTCGATGAACAGTCGGCTTTTGTTCTACACGAGACTGTTCCTGCTTATCTTTGGCTCTTATCCTTGTTATTGGACAGTGTTTAGGTGAAAAAGGAAAAAAAAGAAACAGAAACAAACATGTTTACAGTGTTGGCACTTACAGTTTAAAAACTTTGTTCTGCCTTGGGCCAGCTCAGAGCTGTGGGGGAACAGAAACCAGGCGTAAGTGATGTTCTGTCTGCAAATTCCAGTGCTTACTCCCACGGCCCATTGACAAATGTAGCACCAAAATGGAGAACCGTAATTATTTCATTTGAATATCATGGTGTAAAATATCACTTGTTTGCTGCCTTCAGAATACTATACTCCATTTTATGGAAATATATTAATATTGGGACTGTTTAATAGCACAAGATAATCGGAAGTGTTGACCAGTTGTATAAGTTAATAATACCACCTCAGGAATTAGCTTGGCTTTTGGAACGTACGCCCCCAAAGAGTACATGCAATTCCACATAATATTTTACAGCTAAACATACTTTGTTTATAATGAGAAATTGTTGATTTATGCTTTTGTGGTTGTACAGTTTGTTCCCATGTAACCTGTTTTGTGTTTAATATTTTACCAGATTTCTTGTATTTATTCCACATCGCTATGCCTGTAATGTGCAGCTTTGTAATTAGGCACTTGCCTACAGAAAAGAAAAAAAAAAAACCCACCCACTTTTTTTTCCCCCCTTCATAATTAATGATTATAAACTATGTAAAACCACTAGTACTGGTACATTTTAATACTTGTTATTTTGTACTGAATTAACCATAGAGGTTGGTTGTGCAATGTTATTTAATGTCGTAATTACTGTAATATCAACATATGGGCCCCATCTGCACACTCTTGTGAAGAATAGAAAGTTCATTAAGAAATTGTCACTTTAAAAAATAAAAACTAAAAAAAAAGCTGTGGTAAACTCTGTAACCCTAAGTTAGAAGGCTGTAAGTGTAGTAAATGTGCCATTCTCTAATGGCTTCTTGACTGAGATGGACTTTACATACTGTACTGTGATGTAGCTTTCCTATGTAACAGTTATGTTCGAAAATGGACGTGTATTGTTGCCTTAGAATAAGGGTGGTGTTTGGAAAGAAAGAACTGTAGCCCCCTTTTTTTTTTTCTTTTTTTCTTTTTTCTTTTTTTTTTTTTATCTGATGTTCATTGAAACAAAATCTGATGCAAGTCATCTTGATTCACTGGTGCACTCTATTAAAACTTACTTGAACAGTTCTCATACTAAACTACTTGTTGTTTGCCCTTTATAAAAGTGCAGTAATTACTACAAGGAGCAGAATAGTCGAAAGGTGTGCAGAGATCATCCTCAACATGGTGTGAATTCAGGATTAGCATTGCACCTATACTGTGGTCCTGAGCTGTCCATGAAGTACCAGCATTTCTTAAAAAGGGATGGCCATGAGCTTTTCCAGAAATTTGCCAAAAATCAGCTTCAGGACGGGTTTGTGTCTCCTCAATTTACCTGTGAATGTCCATAAATGTTCAATTATCCTTGGTTACATTCCCGTGGTGTATTTTCATGATGTTAATCCAAGATCATGCATGAACTTAGTAATGAAGCAAAACCCTTTGCCTTTCCGCAAGGTTCAGCAGAAAAAAAATATAGGTCATGCTGTGAGACGGTAGATTAAGTACTTATGATAGCTTCCCGCTTTGCAGGCTGTGTTTTTACAGGGCTAACTTTGCCCTAGATTGTTGCTGGTTTCCAGCACTTCATGTAGGCAGAGATGTATTAATGTTTCACAAAACACAGGACATACAGAGGATAGAAATTACAAATTTTAGCCCAACTCTTCCATGAAACACAGCAGCACTGAGTCCCAATTTAATGTTTCTATATATATTGACAGTTTGCAAGGGGGTATTATTTCTAGTAACTGCCAGCAGTGTGAAATTACCCTGATTTCCCAAACTTCACTAACCTCTTTCCTCCTTTTGCCTTGGAAGACGAGCTGTAAACCACCTTTGCGCTCTGGAGTGAATACAGCAGGTGCTTCAGTAAGGGCACGATCTGAGGGCAGAAGGTGTAGCTGCACCCAACTGCCTCGCTTGACTTTCCAAAGCTCTTCCTGGCAAGAAGACGGGAGAGATCTGAGAGACTTTTTCAGAACTGCTGGTTTTATTGGGAAGCAGAGTGTACTTAGTATGGAAGTCAGTGAGACGCTGCACGCTGAATGCCGGATGCCTGTTGTTTGGGTCCCTCAAGAGCTGCTTCGTTATATACCTATAGGGTACATGTTACCATGTGGGAAAGGGCGGGATAAGAACGTTTGGGTCTGAAATGCAGTTTGACTTGCACATGGGAGGGGATCACTGTGGCATTTTATCAGCACAGTTTAACTTGAGAAATCCAAAAGGCAGTTAAAGGACACTGCAGCTCTGGGAAGGGACAGGGCTGTCTCTCATCCTCAGAAGGCTTATCTATTCAATTGTAATTTCTCAGCAGTGGTTCTAGGGAGGGGTTGGGGGGGAGGGGTGAGCAGTTAGACTGCCACATGGTTCTGCTGGTTGAGTCATTTTTTTGCTTTATTTCTTTAAGGTATACAGACACTTCCAAACTAAGTAGGTACCTTTTCATGCAGTTCTATTCAAAACATTAAAATGTACCTATGTCAATGAAAGCGCTATCAGTGTTCACTCCTCCTTCTGTGGGTGAAAAGTAACGCTTGAGGACCAAGTAGCATCGTTAATGCCCTATAGCTAATGATGATGTTAACATTCCGTGAGCTGCTAAACATGAGCCTTTTTGATATCCAGTTTCATACACCTAAGATGTAACTTGGACCTCTTAATCTTGAAACATACTGTGATTCCTCTGCCGCCATGCAAACGGAGACAGTAAATCTCAATGGTGCGGTATGTTCTATGAGGTTTCCATAGCTGAATTCTGAAAAATGAAACAAACCCATGAGGTACAAACCCAATCTAAGGGGAAAGGCCTGTCCCTCTTGAGATAACAGATTATCTTCCATTATTTGTGCACTTTTTGTTTAGGTGCAAAGTATGCATTCAGTAATAGATCTATAAATAGAAAATCTAGATGTAAACACTTTTCAAAGCCTCAGAAAAATATTGAATGCATTTTTTTTTCTTTAAAATTTTTTCAGGTAGCTTGAGGCTAGCAAGATGAAAGATCCCATTCAACAGCTGCTTACAGATTACTGATAATTTATTTCTTGATGCTGCTACTTAATCAGCATCAAGCAATTACTTCATCCTTCAAAATATCGAAGAAAGTATCACATTAAAATCTGCAGCAATGTACCAGAGTGTGCAAAATTTAGTTCCTATACCTAGCTGCTTCAGGATCCCTACCATATGATTATTGTTAAAATAGCTACTTCGGACAAGACCTGGGTGCTACTCGTTTCACTGCTTCTGCAGTGTTGAGAACACAGCTGTGCTTCCAGGACATAGGTGAGTTCAGCATCTGGCCCTGGGAAGCACGGGAGAGAACTGGGTGAGTCAGAAACGGGCCCTGCACGTACTGCAGCAGCCAGAGCTCAGAGGAAGGAGGAGCTCTGAGGGACGTTCATGGTCTGTGGGAGGTGTCGATTTGGGACTGGTATCTGGACCATGAAATCTGATCCTGGGTTTAGGTCTCCACCCTAACCTTCTGGAGATTCAAGTTAATAAACTTGATGATGGTTAACAGGAGTGATGATGCCTTTAATATTAGATAGGGGAAGGGATCTTTAGAGCACTTTGCCCATAGCAACAGACCTGAGACGTCACTCACATCTTCCACCCTTCGGAGAACTGGCCAAGCTGTCCATTACACAGTTTTCTGTCTGGAGCTATGGCGATGGTGGAACACCATCCTTGGGGCAGACAACTGAGCCAGGAGCAGGATTTAGTTGTTGAGTGTTAAAGGTGCATCTAAGAGAGATGCAGGTTCAAGGCTTTGTTCCTCTCTAAGAAAGATCCAAGTAAGGGATGAGTCTGTCCCCTTATTGCATAGGCTTGTCTGAAGTATTTGTGTGTGTTTCAAATGTTTGATAAATACACCAGCTGGTATAATAAATTATATGGATCCTCTCTATACAAGTGTACTTTTCTTGACCTACTCCAGCTGCACAAACACCACTTAGGAAGCGCGGTTATTAAACTGCAGCCCCCCCCAGCTGCAGAGGCATGCAGCTCTCAGCCTCCCCCTGCACCTGGGCAAAAAACACTGGGAAACTTGGCCTTTAAATTAAGGCTTTGGTACTTTCCCTTTGGCTAGGGGTAGCAGAATGGAGCCCTGTACACTGGAGATGCTGTTCAGCTGAGGTTGTAGTAGGAACACCTAGAACAGAGTGATTACCAGGGAGTTGTTTGGGTTTTTATTTTATTTCGGACGAGAAGAGTGTGCTGTCCCAAACTGCTGCTGGCATGGAGCGGTGTCTGCGATGCCAGGGAAGGAGGAGGGAGCTTTTTCCGTGTTCCACCCGTAACCGCGGCGTGGAGGCCGAAGCAGCCCGGGTGCAAGGCAGGGGATGCGTCTCCCTGTCACACCGCTGGCCACAAGAGTGGGCTCCCCTTCTCCTCAGCTGAGGGGGGGGCGAGTCCCGGGTTTCCCTCAGCAACCCCGCGTTTCCCCAGCAAGGCGAGACACGGTTTATCCGCATCAGAGCCGCGCCGGGGCCGCTGCCCGCTGCCGCAGCTCTGCCAGCCGGCTGCTCCGGGACGGTTCCCGCGGGCACGTCCCACACGACGGCGGGCCCCGAAGCGCCTCTTCCCGCAGCCGTCCCGCCCCGGGGAGGGGGCAGCGGAGGCCTCCGGCCACACCTGTGGCGCAGCAACGACGGCGGAGGAGGAAGCTCCCGGAGGTCGCCGCAGACGGGTCGGCGCCCGGCGGCACTATGACGGTGGGTGCGCGGCTGAGCGCCAAGGCGAGGGGCAGGTACACCCGCCGCGGGCCCGGCGACGACAAGGTCTCTATCCTAGCCGGCCAGGAGGAGGAAGAGGAGGAGGCGGTGGCGGCGGGGGGCACCGCGGGAGCCCCGCGGCCGGCGGCGCTGGAG
>WTSP01026473.1:0-12663 GCA_025331215.1 Actenoides lindsayi
CCCCCCCCCAAAAAAAGAAAACGCTACGCGCCGCCCCCCCCTTCCCCGGCATCTGCACGTTTAAATTCACCTGCTGTGAGTGCCGCCAGCCCCGGGGCTGCCCCCTCGACCCCCGATGCCCGGCCAGGCCCGGCCGAGCTGCGGGGCCGCGGAGCTGCAGGTGGGTGTCACCGCTCCGCTGTCACCACGCCGGGGACACTGCCCCGCACACGGGCAGCCCCAGGCTCCCCGCTCTGCACGGACACGCTCTGGGATGTTCTCGTGCGGAGGGGGCTGGTGGAGCGAGGAGCAGATGGCCCGAGTGGAGCTAGCACCTGCCCGGCTCCTCTCGAGGTTCGGGGCACAATGGGATCTGTAGATCCTTGATTTTGGCTTCCCGTCTCATCTACCACATGCTGATGTCCCCAGCTGAGTCGCTCCGACTCCAGCAGCACCCTGGACGTGTTTTACGGTACGAGCTGGGCTAAAATAGCACTCCCAGCATCTACTGAGCTTGCAGGCTGAAGGCAGGAGGAGAACAGCTTTGGTATCGAGAAAACCAGCCAGAAGGGAGAAAATCTGGCCCAGGTCAGCATGCTCTTGACACTCGTGGACTTCTCGTTGACATGGAAGTCTTTATTGTCATTAAATCCAAGTACTGAGAAATAAAAAAAAAACAGGGGAAAAAAAAAACCAGGGGAAAAAAAAAAAGCAAGCCCTCAAGTTGTGGGACACGAGCAGCTAACCAGGCTGATGTTCCTGCTTGCATTTGGACCGTTGTGCTCTTCAGAATCACGTTGCAGCTTTTCTCTTCTTTTTCTCTGACAATTAGAACGCTTCTTTTTTTTTCCTAACGAGGGCTGAGTTTCTCTCACTGTCATCTGGCTGGGGGCTTTGAGAAAAGCACTGAACATCACTCCGCTCACACTGAGACAGCAAAGCAGCGCTAAGTCTTCATTTATTACTCCTGTACCCAAAGGCCATCAACAGATCAAGGTCCCATCACCCTTTTCCCAGGGAGATTGCCGTCTGTATAGACAAGGCAAAGGGGAAGAGAAACAGTTTTAGCCTTGATTTCCAGCTGGAGAAACTCAGGGAGCTGCGGGGGCTTTCAAAACTGCTCTGCATCAGCTTTCCACGGCCAGCGAGCTGGCTGGTGGGGTGGTGTTTGGGCAGAGCCGACTATCATTTGTTCTCCTGCTCCAAAAGATCTGGGGCTAAAGGCACGTGCTACCCTTCCAAATCCCCCCCGGCACGCAGTTTCAGTGGACGGGGACCCAAAGGCTCGACAGGGGAAGGCAGATGGAGAAACCTCCAGCGCAGCCACAGATGACATCGCGTGGCTGGATGAAGCACGGGGCGCGAAGGGCTCCTCGCAGCTGCAATGCTTGGGCTCGGAGCCACGGGGACTGCTCCTTGCCATCACATTGGAGGATAAATGCTGCCTCACGGCAGATAGCAGCCTGCGGCCCCTGATCCTCTGCCAGATGTGCTTCCTCTGGGATTATTATACGTGGATGTGCCGCCTCCGGATGAAATATCCCAGAGGTGCCCTCACCACAGCGTGCACCAGCACTTGCACCATTAAAAGGCTTCAGGCGACAGAGCGCACCCAGCTGACCCATACCTTTCAGACAAGGGATGTGGAGAAACTGATGTGTGATACAACACAGGCTGGTGGATGTTAATGCTCTCTGGCAGAAAATGACTAGGAAAAAAACAAGGAAACCTGGACACCGATTTTTAGAGGGTGTGTCTGCGGCGTTTACTCCCATGAGTGGCAAAATATTTTGTTTCTGTCTTAAAAGTGGAGCTGTTACAGAGAGACAGTTGCCAGAAATTTGATTATTTAAATAAATAAATAAATAAAAATCAATATCCCTTTTTCTGTACCTCCAAACTATTTTGGATTAGAAACTTGCGTGGTTTCATGGCTCATCCTATCTGATTATTTCATGAGCATCTGGTGGGTTGAAGTTTACAGTCTGGGAGTTGCTTTCCCTCAGAAAACAGTTGTTGAGTACACAGTTGCCCCAGATGCAAAGCTTCCAGAGTGCTTGGATGGACTTTAGAAACACTGAAGGGACAGGTTAGCCAGAAGATCTGAGACCTGCTCCTTTGCACTGGTGGCTTCCTAACTCAGTACCAGAGCTGGTGAGGGGCACAGGATGAACCTGGAGGTTATAAAAATGCCATGGCAAGGGCTCCTCTAGAGCCGAGGGACTTCAGATAAAGTTGACTATTGCCCCCAGAGTTTCTGTCTGGAAATATGTACCTCAGCTGCTGCCCAGACTCACGAAGCACCCATGTGGTGTCCGGTGCTCGTTCAGGAGTGCTGACCGTGCAAGGCATCGTGCAGAAGTCCCAGTGATGCTCGAAAATCAGCTGTAACAGTTTCAGGAAATAAAATTAACAGCCTCGAAACACTAAACCCTACTGGGATTCATATGAGTCTCAAAAGCTCACCGGGGACTTCTCTGGGTTTTATATAGGTCACAGGACTTCTACATGGGTTAAACAATCTGCAATGAATCTTCCTTCCCTCCCTGTCCTGGTCTCATGGGGGCTACCTGAAAATTCCCCCTAGCACGTGACTACCTGCAATTTAATACCAAAGCTCTGGGTCAGGTACAGAATCTGCATGGACAACGGAAGACACATAAAATCTTCTTGGTTTTGAGGAGCTTGTAAGCCCTGATTCTAGTTGCTTATACCAACTGCAGTCAAGAGCAGTAAACAAAAATATAGAGTCTATTTTAAGGGGAAATATCTTTTATGTAACCCCTTTTGAAGTAATTTAATTAATTCTCACATAAAAACAGGAACTCGAAGTGAAAGTTGTAAATATTTTTCAGGAAAAAGGACGTGGGGAGAATGCAAAGGTTTGGAGAGGCACAGAATACATTTTTAGCCCCTCTGCACACATTCATGTGCGTACCTTTCTTTTTTTTTTTTCCCCTACAGGGTGCCCATCTCACTCAGTCCACAGTTACTGAGCATTACATTTGATTCCCCTTATTTAGCGTGTCTCCTCAGGCTGTACAGGAGGCGCAGCAGCTAAATGCTGCATTTCCTACCAGATATATGTTAATGCCACTTCCACTTTACCCGAGACCCTTTGGTTGAATAATGCAAGCATGTTCATTCAGGATTTATGAAGAACTGCCTAATCGGGTTGGGCACCTTTACCACTATCACTCCAGTTACTTAAGCAAATACTTTTTCCTCCCTGTCACAGCATTAATTTATTGCAAAAACCATTAGCCCTCGATTGCTGTAAGGTGTAATTTTGAATAGTTTGTCGTACTGATGTATGGCTAAGTCTCGAGTAAACTCTTAGCAGCTGCTGGGAACGGAGATGCCACACTGCTGACAAGTCGCCATAAGGTAGAGTGAGTGGCCCTGAGAGTTGACATTGTGATTTAAAGATAACATCAATTACTAAAACAAACAACAACTCGAAGGAGGCTTGTGTGCTTGGAAGCTTTTCTTTTTTTTTTTCTCCTCCAGCTGTATCAGTTAATGTGTTAAAGGATTTAATATTTCTGTCTGTGATTTTGTTATACTTGAAAGCAAAACAACATGCAAGTAATGGAAAGCTGGGTTCTCCTGTATACCCCATAGTCTAGACACAATTAGGTGGTGCCCTGGGATAAGATAGTGGCAGTTGGTATCAAGCATGAGTAAGCAGCCTCCCTAGGACTACTAGCCAATCCTGACTGGTCTTACCAAAAAGAAAGGTTTCATCAAGTGCCAGGGAATAAACCAAAAATATCCAAGGGATGCTTGTGGGCAGTCCAAGTCTACCTGGCAAGTCAGGCCTGCAAATCAAGCTGGTTTGTGCCACTGCATTACGCCTGGACTCAACCACAGAGAGCTGGGAAGCTGCTTGGCCAGATGCCGTGGTAAGCCGAAGCAAACCCTATGAACAAATTGTTGTACTCAGGAAATGTCAGCTCATAATAAATCAGTAGGAAGCACTAATCAGAATTCAAATGTTATAAGGGAATCTGAAGCAGAATTATTATGTCATCTTTCAGGTCTATAAAATAACTCATGTCTCCACATGCTCCCATTCCATCGTGCTACAGCACACGGGGACTTCAGCTCGATCACGTGCTTAAAAATCACCCGTGTGCTCTGAAACCACCTAGACCTAAGTTCTTCTGCAGTACTTTTAATGCAGCTTGTGCCAGCTCCAGCAGAAAAGACAACAGGCAGGAGCAAGCTGCAGAGTGCATCACAGTGCCCAGGCAGCAGCTCCGGGATCTTGTGGGTAGCTCAGATGGAAATCTGCCCCTCCTCACTGTCTGCTATGGCTTAGACTGACTCAATAAAACCTCAGTGTCATTGTAAGTGGGGTCATTATATCTTTGTCTTCAGATGGTTCCCCTCCCCAGCCCCCTCAGTGTTTTCTTCACAGCCGTAAGAAGCAGAAGGATTTTTCAGTTTGTGCTGAAGCTTTGCTATGCAAAACGCTTTTTTTTGAGGCTATGCTTTGTGGTAAGAAGTGGAAAACTTCTACGGTTTTGAAGCACATGAAGTCTTGTTCATAAAAGGCAATCCAACAGCAAGACCTCCTTCAGTACAGCCATTTCCAAATACATCACAGAATTTGAATTTCCCATCTTTGCATGCACTAGTAACAGTTCTAAGCAGATCCCAGATGGTATTCATTCACAGGCAAAAGACACGAGGGTTTTTATTCTACATTATCTGCCAGTACATCTTACAGACCCGTGGAGTTCTTACCCCCTAAAAGCCAGGGAGAGTTATAGCACCAACAGCACGCTTCTTTCCCTACAACCTTGGGATGGATGATACCAGTAAATCTAAGAGAAAACAAATTGACTTTCATTGCTGAGAGGACAACAAAAATAATGTGTTTTTTAAGGGAAGGAAGGAGGTGAGATGGAGAAGCGAAAGGCAAAACACAAGCGTGTCAGTTTGGAGCTGGATGCCTGTGACTGAAGCACCTAAGTCTGCATGCTGAGGTCATGCTAAAGGTCTATGGCAGAGGTTGGAATAGGATCTGACTATTATGGTGATGGATATAAATCCATATATTTTCTTGACATGTCTACATATCACTTTTTAATTGAATTAGTTTAAAAATAGAAAAGGAGGTTGAAACAATGGGGTTTGTGCAATCGCGTTCTAAAGACTTAATTTAATTTTTCATTGCAGTACAAAAGAGCCACGGAAGCAGGAAGCACTGCTTAGTGCTGGTGTCTCTGGGTGGGTGTGTGTCTATCTGGGCAACAAGGGGGGAGATACAAAGATAACGACAAGTGTGATTTGCTTCAACCCAAACTATCCGTACTTTTTGATACTTTGAATTCCTTGTTTCTGCATATTTCATGGTCTTGGAAAGCGAGCAACATTTCTGACAGGCAATTTGATGGACTGGCCGCAGAGCAGAGTACTGGGCACCTTGAAAATCTTGTGGTCCTGTTTTTCTCTTCACAGTCTCAGCCCCTAGAATGGAGCTTGCCTGCCAACTGCAGTTAGGAAAGTGTTAGCAATCAGGCCCGGACTCTTTACCTGCTTCTGCTCTGTGCAGGGTTAGCTGCTTCCAAGAGCCAGCACAACTGAAAAAGTCATCTCACTTTCTTCCTGAAAAATAACAAAATGATAGTGCCAGGGCAGGACTGTCAAACGGCTCAGAGGCTCGATCCCATCACACCTCACAGTACATACAGATCGTGAGTCTGCTACAGCATTTTGTGGCCCTGGAAAGTCCTCCTGACCCCAGCAGGGGTGAGATGCGGTGGCACACTTGTCTGAGGCACTGGAGTCAGCGATGGGATTTGGAAATTGTGCTGGGGTCACTCACTGCCCGTTTGAAGAGGAAAGCCACCACTGGGCCCCTTCAGCAGGAAGGCAATAACAGGATTAATTCCTGTTAATTATTGCTTAACCATTACAGCTTGTTATTACTTACCACTGTTATTAAATCAGATGTGAACGTGCTACACAAATCCCATGCAGAGACTGTTAAAATGAAGGACAAGGCTCAAAGTCATCAGCTACGCTGCATAATCTCCCTGCTGCTGAGTTCATACAGGTACGCACAAAGGCTCACTGATTCCAAAGGGGAAAAAGAAGGTCTAACTTTTCCATGTAACAATGTGACATTTAACCATACAAATATTGATTATGCTCCCTTTTACAGACTTACAATAAAAAAAAAAAAGCCCCCGAACCCAAAATTATGCCTGGGCTGGTTCTTCAAAGCTGAAAATGGGAAAAGATTGCTGAGCTTTACTCTTCTTCTTTCCCTTCCTCAGTCGGACTGATCCTTCAGTCAGTGCTGAAGGGGGTACAAAAGCTGGGTAAATTTTCACAGTCACCTCCTCTAAAATCTCCAGCTTTACAAAGCGAAGCCACTTGCTCTGTGCCATCTGGATTCTGTGCAAAAATAGCCTGTGACAGAACTTTGCTTTGCGATTTAGAGTCGCGTGCCCTTTAGAGTATGAGCAAGAAAAGTCACCCAGGAAAGTAGTAGCACAGTAGCACAGACAATCTGGTTGTGCAGGGCTGATTTTAATTTTTAAACACATCTTTTAACATCTTCTGGACAGCACAGGTATTTTTTTTGGCCTCAGAAGTGCTTTTTTGTCGGCATTAACAAAGTGCTCTACGTTAGCATGAGGTCGAATGCATGAAGAAATAATAACAAATTCCGAGGATAATAAAACTGCCAGGGTTTCTGTAGGGAGGGAGTCAGTAGGAACAAGGGGAAGCTTTTGTTCCCAGCTGTGTATTTGATCTGCTGTTCCTGCTTCCGAGGGATGGGCAAGCCTGTGGGCAGGCTGTGCCACTGCTACTCAAGCCCAGGAGCACCCCATCTCCCAGGCAGTTTTGCTGGAGCTGTTGTGCCAGTGGTGAGGACTCTGAGTTTAGTCGCTTCAGTCTCAACTCGTTTTCAGAAGGACGGGTGGCTGGTACTGCCATTTGAGATGTCCTGCAGTTTTCTTCCTGGTCTCCAGCAGCCGTTCCCCAAAATTGCATGTCCTATCTGCCAGCCTCAGGGATGTGCTGGATGCCCATGCCTACCTACTCATGGCAGCAGATCGTGCCTGCGTGCCACAAGCTGTGTTCCAACAGAGGAGCCACAGGAATGACTCTTTTGGAAGCTGCCAGTCGTTTGGAGGATGAACGTTATCTGGGGAGGGTTCCAGAATAACAGGTCATCCTGCTCTCTGCGCTCCAACCGATTGCCACACTAGCAGGCAGAGGCTGCCGGGGTGGAAGGGCTGAGCCAGCCTGGTTGCCACAGAAGGGGAGTTTCTGCTGCCTGCTCTCCTGTTGGTCATGTACTCCCCCTGCTTCCCCACCCCTGGCACCGCCTTGACCCCTCCATCAGCTGATTGAGCTCACTACAGAGAGTGGATAAGACACCTAAAAAAAAAAAAGAGAAAGAGAATAGTGTGTGTTGTGAATGGCATTGGCTCCCTGAAGGGGCAGGTCTGGCACATGGAGAGGGGCTGAGTGGGAGGGAGTGTGTCCAGTGCTGGAGCTGGAATGGTCCCTTGCACTCTCTCTCCAAGAGGCCGAGCGAGCCAGCAGGTCACAATGGCCAACTCTTGCAACAGTGTGCTCAGCCCAGGGCCCAAGGGATGGCCAAGGGAAGAAAGACCACCTGCTAAGTATGGCAAGAGTGTTAACGTGTGAAGGGTTAATTCTCTTTGGGTTCTGTATATTCCTGGGCTGACAGGTTGTGTCTCAGTTTCAGCTACCTGCTTGGTTTTATCTTCTTTTACTGCTCCAGTGGTCACCGATGCACCAGTCTGTATACTGGGAAATGCATATGGCTACAGCTAGGCGTTGGCCAAGGATAAGCCTGCAGCAATGCAAGCTTACAGCAGAAACAACTTCTGACTAATAGGAGCAGAGTGCTCGAAACAAGATTGCCTTCCCATAGCAAGATACACAAATACACCTCTGGTTTTTGACCTCATACTCCTTCTCTCAGTTGTTTCCCTCGCCCTTTTCCAAGACAATCCAAAGAAGAGAGAAGAGATTTCTGGCTTGCTCATATGATTATCAAATGAAGGTCTGAATATGCAGAGGTTAGATATGACCACTGATCACCATGAGGACCTATCCAAAGGAAGATTCTTTGCATTTCCATCCAGGGCTTTTCACTAACATCCTTAGGAAGGATGTGAATCAATGCTTTCCTTATCTGAGCACCTCCTCTGCTCAAAGCAATACCCAGAAAACAGAAAATTTTATCACTGGCTTCATATGTGTATA
Organism: Actenoides lindsayi; assembly: GCA_025331215.1. Taxonomy (NCBI): domain Eukaryota; kingdom Metazoa; phylum Chordata; class Aves; order Coraciiformes; family Alcedinidae; genus Actenoides; species Actenoides lindsayi. The sequence continues at coordinate 8,242 of WTSP01026473.1, forward strand.
ACTTCTGTGTCACCAGAAACTTCCAGCTTGGGCTCCAAAGGTCAAAGTGCCTATTCCTAATTACAGGAATCAGTAGAATATTTGTTGGACTTCAGTCAGGTCCCAGAAGCAGAAATGCACAAATATAATACATGACTATACCCCAAAACTGTCAGATTTTTATTCATTGAGCCTAAATGGGTCAATGACAGAGTTTCCAGGATGCTTCTGACAAGTTTCTCTGCTTGTTTTTGTCTGAAGAGCAAAACTAGCAACTCCCCCATGATGGCAGATACAGTGAGACTAAATTCCTTATTGAAGAGCCTTAGAAGGAAAGTGTCATTTTAAATACAAAGCATAATTATTAAGTTGCTTATCATCTACATACATTGTCCACAAAATCAAAATGTGCCATATTCACACTGTTAAGAGTATAAAGGAGGGTATATAAATGGGTATAAATGAGGGTATATAAAACGAGTATAAACCAAAAATGAGGACAAGGTCTGTGATTTGTGGTCATCGATGAAAAAAAATAATCTAGATGCCACAGCATTTTAGCTAGGTGTCGTGTTTTGTAATACCAGGAGTGCATTTCCCATGATCATCTACTGAGACCAATAGAGAAAACACAAGTGTGCTTTTAATCCTGCCACAGAGGGAGAGCCCTGACTGGGGAGAACGCAGAGCTGAAATGAGCACTGGGAGGCATCACAGGAAGAAGGGCTCCCTGAGCTCTCCCTCCCCCAGGGAGGGAGCATCTCCTGATTTGTATCTCCCCGAATCAGTTTCCCTGCACATGCTGGCTGGGAAGGAGGGATTCCCTTCCTCTGCTTTGTCCCCTTTGAAAAGGGGCAGGGGCTGATGGAGGGGAAAGGAGGCAGAGCCTTTCCCAGAGGAAAGGTCTCCATGCCCCTCCTCTCAGCCCCCATGGCTCACGGGTGGACTAGACACCACAGCTACGAAAAAATGATCACCTTACAAGTTAGACCTGGTGGTTTTTCTGTTTCCTGAAATGCAAGCATATTAATCATTGAAGCACACTGGTCACCACATAACCCCCAAATCAGTGGGAAGTTTTTGCAAATAGAGAACGAGGGGCAAATTCTGATCTCGGTCATAAATACTGACCCTGCATCAGTTACCCCTGGATCTAGTACCATATCACTGGGAAGCAACGGGAACCCTCGGCTGCTACCTCGGGAAGCCGGCCTGATGCACATACCCAAAATAAGCTCAAACATAACACTGCAGAAAAGCCATGTTCTGGCTGTGCTAGCTTCCTTTCATCTGCTTAGAGCGGGCAATCATGTGCTCCGGTGCCAAAAGCAGATGAAAGCGGCAGGGACCAGTGTGTTTTTAAAGGAGAAGGCAAGTGAGGATGCAGCTGGGACGGGCAGGAGCCAGCACTGCTATCTGCTGGGGCATCTCTGTGCCCAGGAGCATCCTCCTGCTGCCCAGGTCCCTCCTTTTGCTGGGTGGCTGTGCCCTCTGGTGGAACCTGCGCTTTGGACACCGCTGAGTAAGGATCAGACCCTAAACCAGGCTTGGGTCAAGGTGCCAGTCAGTGCTACATTCCAAGTGAGCCACCCACAACCCTTCTCGCACCGGTGCCTGCGGCCGAGGGCCGGGTAGGCTGTGCTTCCCCAGGCTGCTGCTGGAGGGATGGGGTCAGTAGTGGCTCTGCCGTGTGGGTTTAGTCCCTGTTGGTTGCAAGGGTGTCACCGTTGGGTGCGGGACCATCGCTGGGTAACCCCCCCAGCAGCCCTCATACAGAGTGAAGCAAAGCAGATACAGCAAATACGATGCTCTGTCTATGCTACCTCTGATTTACAGACCTCGGGGGAACTGAGTGTGTTCTACTGAAGGATGTCCTGTTCTGCAGAATGCTTGGGTAGGAAGAGGAGCACAAGATGGGTGAAGATACTTCACAAAACTTATTTGCTAATAAGAGAAAGATGTTGGTAAGAGCCAGAATTACCAGGGTAGATTTTTACTGCAGGTCAACCACTCGAGCTGTGTGGCAGGCGGCAGAGGTAGGGCAGTTTACATCAGCTGGTCCAAGTCTGCTGTGACCTCTGTCACAGCTTTGTCCTCTGCTGACAGCTACGTAGGGAAGGACTCTAGTTCACCTTCGCATCCAGTGCAAACATCCCAAAGCCTGTTTTCATTAAATGGTTTTGAAAAGACCTCCTAGAGACTACAATGAGTAATAAAACATATTACTGACTTGTTCTCTCCGAGATGCCGTTATTGACGCACGGGATCTGCATTTTGGGGGTAGTTACTGCTCTCACATGCAAGAAGGGGTGTGGGATCACCTTGAATTTACCTTAGAATAGGGAAGCATTTTCAAGGGGAGGCTTCTCAGGAGGGAAATTGTGCTGTAGGAAACTTTTGTGCACACACACGATCACTGTGATCTGCGCAGAGTGATGGGAGAGATTTCGGTCCAATTACTGGGAATTCCTCCCATATTATTAATGGCATTCTGGCACCTATAGAAGAAAGCTTCCAGACTGACTTGCTGTGGCCAGTTTGAGGTGTCCCTTCAGGAGCCCTGAAGCCAGTGCTATACATATTCATGCTGTGATTGGTTCCCAGATAAACAGACCTTGTAGCCTGTCAGGCCCACAGCTCATGTAGATCACAGTTTCCCTCAGATAAATTGGAGACACAGACATATTTTTTTCAATATTTGTTCTTCAGTCCTCCTTTAGGATTTTTCCTGGACTTTTTTTGTAGTGGTTTTTCTCTACAGACTTCCCACTTTCATTGCATTTCCAGATTTAGTGACCCAAAATCTGTCACCTCTCAATTCACCCAAAAGTAGTAAGCCTTGATTTTGGAAGAGTTGGGGGATTAAAGCTGACAAGCAGCACTACGCACTGCATAGAATAAATTATTACTCCAAAAATTTAATAAACTAAAAAAAACCCAAAACAACCAAAAAACCAACCAGAGCAGAAGGAAATCACATCTTTCTACCCATCTGCACACACATGCCCCAGAACCTTTCAACCACGCTTGGCATTTTGTACTTCTACACCACAAATGTTTCAAAGCACATCGGCCTAAATACATCCTGGCTGTAACTCCAGTGACATTAATGACTGCCTTTCACAAGGTTCAACCTCAAAGGCCTGATGAACTTGTTGGGATCAGCACTGCTGGAAGGAAATCTTCATCATTTTCAGTCCTAGGCGTAGGAGTCAGACTGGCTGTGAGACTGTGCTTTTGAGTTGTATTGCCTGGCTGGACCCCTGGAAATTTCCTGTGAAGTACTGCACTTGAGTGTGTTTTAGAATCAAGCTCTGAATTTCCATAAAAGCTCCTAAGGCTTTGTCTTTTGGCCCCTCCTCTTGTGTTGTGATGGCCAAAAAGATGATCTGGAATCAAATCAAGCCCCTTTTGAAATCAATGACAAAACTCTTCTCATCCATGTTTTCTCCACAGGTGAGCCCATGCTCTGAGCTAGAGGGCAAAAACTAGAAAGAAGAGAAAGGGAACTGAAGGAAAAGGAGAATTGTTCTTGGAAGAGTGTTAAAGCAATATTCATTCACCTTTGAAACCGCTGATTTTGCGTGTAGAAATACTTAGTGAAAAAATAAACCTAGATTTCTTCTCCATGCCTTTATTTTAAAGGACCTCACGTTACCATACACCTTATTAAAGGCAAACAACATTTACCTGTAGTGCAAAATACCTCCTGGCTATTTTGTAAAGCACGATGTAACATGCAATAAACCAGCATTTTGTGTGTTGTAATCTGAAATGAAGTCAGACCAGAGATTGATTCAGCGCTGTAGGTACCTGCAGGTATCACGACTGACATAGACATGCCTTTTATTTTTGATTGCTGAAACTAAGGCCAGTTTCCTTACTGCCTTTTGAAAGACATTCATCTGCCATTTCAGCCTGGAAGATCACCACTCTGTTTTTCTAACAGGACAAACCCTCTACAGAGAATTATGCAGTAGCTCAAGTACAGTATGATGGCAGAAATGCAGGTTTGGGACATTTATAGTGTATCTGTAGCCTCTGTCCTCCTGCTGGCAAATCCTGCTCTATAGATTATAAGCATCCCTCACCCTGCAGGTAGAAATATTGAATGGATCTTCTGAAAGTGCAAGGCTGTATGAAGTTTTGTTAGCAAACACAGCTAAGTGCAATAGAGAATTCAGTCTCAGGTGACCACACATGAATTTGGCTGAATTAAGTTGGATCCTGTGCTCCACTCTGTCCCCAGTGACATAATTTAGGATAATCCAGACTTTCATCTCAACACCTTTGAAACCTAAACGTTCAAGTTTTCATTTTGAAAAGGTGTTTCTTCTTGCTTTTCAGCTCAAGAGTAAAATTAAAGTGGTGGATGAGAAGCTCACCATGAGCCATCAGTTGCTCTTGCAGCCCAGAGGGCCAATCGTGTCCTGGGCTGCATCA
>WTSP01026473.1:23163-80480 GCA_025331215.1 Actenoides lindsayi
AGAGAAGAGAAGAGAAGAGAAGAGAAGAGAAGAGAAGAGAAGAGAAGAGAAGAGAAGAGAAGAGAAGAGAAGGAAGATGTTTTACTGCTACAGAAAGGGTGGGTGATCATAAATTACAAAAAAAATAATCCACCTAAAAAATAAGTAGAAAAATAATGTTAGATGTGGTAATTCTCACTGTATGTTTTATTTATGGAATTGTAATCCTAAACCTGTAAATAGTGCTAGCCTTTACCCTCCCATGAAGATACTGTGGTAGAAATAGAAGTACATAGCGTGCAAAAAAAGCACACTAAAGGAAGAATTTGATTGTGTAACTAAAAGAGATTTTTATTTCTTTCATGGAGCTTAAGAGTGTTTTAAACCAGCCTTACATAACGGAGATTTGTAAGGGATTGCTTTCACAAAACATACAGTACACTAAGAAACGAGGAAGAAAATTATCCAAACACGTTACGTTTCAACTATTTGCCATTGCACAAACAGCCTTTGCCAACTGTAAAATCAGATGGTTTCAACTGAGACGTGTTAGCAGGAACAACTGCAGCTCCTGCAGCTGAGAACTGGCTTGTGCAATGCTTTGTGTGAACGTCAGACACACAAACTCCTCATTTGCTCCTCAGCTCTTCTTTCTGTACTACTTCCCAAGGACTATTTAGCAGTCCTGGTTGTCCCTGGTTTCTACACAGAGCTAAATGCTGTCATGTGGGGCTTGAGCCTCTGCCCATTATGTGCTAACTGAAACTTGGCTTGGGAAAGGAAAAGAAATGAGGAGAACTGTGGCTGGGTCGGAAACTAAATGGGAAATTTCTTGCCTGGCCAAAGATCTGACTTAGGTACGTCCTGACTTCGTGCCAAAACAGGGCAGTGAGTTGAGTGGGATAAAAAAAGACATAAATAATTAAGATGATTGTGATCTGTCACTTAGCAAAAGCTGTCACTTAGCAAAAAGTGTCACTTAGCAAAAAGCACGTGGTTATTTCATGCAAGTAAAGACTGTTCTTGGCTTCCTTCACCCAAAGCTTGATTGCACCCTAAGACACAACAATTAGTGATGGCACAGAATTGAGCAGATCTGATCTGTGAATGCAGCCACTGCAATAGCTCCTGCTTGGGTCTCCCACTTTTATTCATTTAATAGTCAGGATTTGGGTTTGACGTCTCTACCTGTGTGGTGAGGAATCCTGTAAAAACACCTTTTCTCGTGAGATACACCATGACCCTCTTCTTTCAGGTGATGATGGCATTCTGGCAGCAGGATGTACAGGTTTCTTACTCTCTGCCTGGTTCTGCAGGAGACCACTGGTTGCTCCTCCACAACCCTCTGCCCCCACTGTCTTTTGGGGGGTATATTCAAGGAAACCCCCACCCATAACTGCCTTGCTAGAGCCTGGCCTGTAGCTTTCTGCGTGCACGTAAACTCCTCTGCTTACTGGGTCTTCCGAAGTCCTGTGACAAAGATATCATGCTTTAACCTATTCCTGCACCTGTAGAATTGAAACTTCTCCCTGCCATGGAACAGCAAACCTCCCCCAGCCAGCACGCTGGGAGAAACAGCACTGATTCAGCCTGGTCCCTACAGCTTGCTACTTTTAATTTTCTGAATCTCGAGTAGTTTCCACAGCTATCACAAATGCCAACTAATTCTGAACGAAGCATTTTTGTTATTCAGTTTCTGAAATGTAGTAAGGAATCGGGCAAAGCAGTGTTTAATTTGGAGAACGGCAGTTTTGCAGTCTGTAGAGATTGAAAACGGAGGACTGAGGAAGCAGAGAAGTGTGTAACAATACACTCATCAACGTGCATTGATATGGCTGTGTGCATATTTATGCGTTCAGAAGCTCATTTGTGCTTTGTGTGAAATGGCACATTTCTTGCAATGGCAAGAAACAAGTGGTGATTTGCTGCAGTGGAATACGTGACCCACAGTTGCAGGACATACAAGAGCATTTCACAAGCCTCTGTGGATGATGGAAGGCAAAATCCATCAGTATTTTGGTCTGATTTTTCCTCGAACCTGAAAGAGCCAAAGACTATTCCTGCTGTCTAATTTGAAGCTGACGCTTGGATCAAATTTGTTCGTGCGTTTGCAAGTCTGGCCTTTGCTGTGAATCTCTGAAGGTTTTAAGGTAACTGGTGACAGAAAAGGATAGACTCATGTACCCTGAGCATGTGCTGAATGAGCACAGCCAGAAATGCCACGTCCCAGCAGCACGCTGCATGACACAAGCATGGAGTCAGAAGCATCCTTTGCCTCACCTGGAGTAAGAGAGAAATAGCCCTGGAGAAAACTGACTGCTGGAATTGCACAGCTATTCACCCAGGCTGATTGGAGCTGCTGTGGGAGGCAGTGCTGCACACTCATGTACACACATGCACCCCGAGCTGCAGCAGAGGAAAAAGTGAGATGGGAACAGAGTAGGATTTGGGATCCTCTAGACCTGAGGGGACTGCTTGGAGGAGGAGTGGGAGCAAGGAGAAGGGCAGCTTCTAACCAGGGCTGGAACCATCTGGAAATGCTTTTCAGCATCCCATTCCCCGAAACCAGATGCAACTCCTTCCAGTGCAGTTCTGTATACGCTCCTATTTTCCACATACCTCAGAGGGAAAGGCTGGGGGGTAGCATCATTACTACCAACGCTGAAAGCTGCACAGCTCAGTGATAAGGTTCCTGACAGTGACTTAGATGAGCTGGGTTTTATCCCTGCCCCTAGGGCCACAACAACAGCATAGTGCAGACATACCTGTTAGAAACTCTTTAGGTTAACTACTTCTGCAGCAGTTTTACCACCATAGCAGAAGACTCAGTGTCGAAGTAACCACTCTGCTACTCATTCAGCTTCTCCAACCCACTCTGCAGCACATTCTGCACTCCGTGTTGTTGTGGGTATGACACACAGATGTTATCCACTCTGTTGCAAACTAAGCCCTCCTGAGCGAGCTGGAGACATCCCTACCCTGCAGCGCCTGTTGGGAGTGAATGGTGAACCTCTGAGATCAGTAAGTCCTGTCTGTGTTCTGCTGATGCACAAGAAGGATTCTGAGGGCTGTTGCTTACCTTTGTAGCGCTTTGAGGATAATAACGTAAGCCATCTTCTGCTCATCAATTACATTATGCCTCAGGAAATCAGCTGGTGCACACACAATCCGATTAGGCAGGACTGGAAACAGCGTCTACCCATAAATCAGACATAAAAATCTTGACCTTCATCTTCTCGCTTCTGCAAAGGCTCTCTGGTGGGCAACTGGGCATTGGCCATGCAAGCGATGATGTGTGCACACTACAGAGAGGCTTTGCAGGAGAGGCACAACGCTGCAGCAGAGCTCCTCCAGCCCCTGCTTCGCAGCTTCCAGTAGAGTGGAGCAGAGCTCTGCTCTCCAGACAGGAACCGAGTGGACATCAGCAGTATTTCCCAACCAGCAGTATCTGCTCAGTGCCCTCCCATGAATACATGTGAAGTTCTGCCATCCACTTTCCAAAATTATCCGTTCTATTACTATTTATTAGCTATTATCTATTTATTAAATTATCTATTCTATTGCTTTTAAGATCTGTACATCGGCAGAGGCCAAAATACAGTCTTCTGATGTCAGAAGGACTGTGAGCAGAGAGGGAAGGGACTGGAATTTGCTCCTGGTATAGATGATGCTCAGTGAAGAGAGGGGACTGTCCAAATCACAAGGAGAAAACCTCTTTTTATTAAAGAGTGCAATTGAAATAACCTGTGTGCTTGAATTCCAAGCGATCCCAGTTTCCATGCAGTCTTTTCCCTCCTGCAGTCAGCCGTTCATATGCAGCATAATGATTTGCAAGCAGCACTAAACTACCAAGAGAAATGTTGAGACTCCAAAGTAATGTGTAAAAAAATTGGGCTGCTGTCCAGTTTTCAGTCTGAAAAAACCAGCAAACCATCCTGCACTAGGGGAATTTGGATTGCGTGAGGCACGTGCTGGCTACTTTTGAACTCCTGCACATTTCAGTGTAAAAGCCCCATCAGTACTTAACATTTGTCAGTGTGATGCCTAAGATTTAATTCTGGAATTAGATGTCTGTCTCTCATATGACTATATGGCAATCAACTTCTCTGCTCGTGGCCAGTGATGGCATCAGTATCAATCCCTGCCCATGAAACCTCCTGCGCACGATAAAAGCCTTTCTGCGTGCTGGGCTTAGCTCCTTGCTGGAACTCTGCACTGCAGAACAGCCATTAAATATCATTTTGCTAGAAACGGGGTGACTCAGGGAAATGTCAATGAGTGGCTGCCTTTGCTTTTTGAGCACTAGTAAGACTCCAGCTGGTCCCTTCATCTCCTGGCTGCAGGCAACCGAAAGCACCTACCATCTGCTTGTGTGACGTTTCTCTCTGAAGACTTGGTATCACCAGTCACTCATAACTACCTGTGTCCATACGGACTACAGAGTTCATTTTTAGCAAGCAGCTTAAGCCATCTAAGGGTCATGCAGACCCCTGAGTTCCAGGTTTAGTCTACTGATAAGTAGCTATTTTGCCTTGGCAGCAGCTGTATCAGAAAAGCATGGTGCCAATCATACCCAGTAATGCAGACAGCACTCCAGCTCCCGTGTAGTAGGTCAGCAGAGAGGACTGTGGCCTGGACAGAAGCCTGAATGCACCATCAAACTGAATTTGTCTTCGGAGCCATCTAGGCACAGGGAGAATAACGCTTTGGATATACCAAGGAACTGTCCTATCTTTCCAGTGAAGCAAGGAAGCTGAGTCAGAGAGCCCCGTCTGTGCCTTGCCAAGAACAGGATGCCAAGGGAGACCCCAGCCCCTTCTCACCTGCTCTTGAGATAACACATTGCAAGTACACTTCATTAGCTATTTAGAAATCTCTATGTCCAGAGCTTTACACTGTCATTTGCAGCAGCTTAAACAAAAAGCTGATTTGGGCTGGTTTTGGCCCAGCTCCATTCCCATTTGCAGAAAAAAAAAGGTAAAGTAAATATCAGAGGGTACAGATTCTGCTCCAACTTGAACTCAAAAGTAAGGTTTTTTCACAGTTAAGGCAGGCAGCTGAATTTAACAGTCAAAACTGGGGCTGGAACTAAATGCACTACTCTTGCAGGACAATGCCCATAGCTGTCCCTGAGTGCTAGTGCTGATTATCCCTGGGGGATGCCATGTAAGTGGTGGCTAAACCTCAACTCTGCTGCTAACCACAGATAGGCATTTTGGAGCAGATCCCAATGCTTGCGTGTCTAAGACAGAATAGGACACTAAGTGAAGAAAAACCATATATTGAAAGATTGAGTAATGAAAGGGAAATTAGATTGCTGGAATTGTTGCCCACTTTTCTCCTCCCAGACTGCACCCTGAATTTAAACCAATCCCAGTATAGAGCTGGACCCTGTGTGCAGCTGAAGGATAGATTAGATCCCTGTACACTAGATATAGACAAATGCTGTCTCGTTCCAATGCCTCCTACAACGTTTGAAGTGGAATGTAATTAACTGTTAACTATTGGTTAGTTAAATATTTTTAGTTGAAATTAAATCAAGGACACTTTCCTTCTTTTCCCAGAGTAAGCACACTCCATAGTATGAATGAGCACCTTCTTTGCTTTAGGTCAGTTGGATAGTTACAGTTTGCTTCGAGCATGCAAAGAGCCCTTTTGCTGCCATGACTCCTACACTCCACTGTCCTGACAAAGCCACGTCCTGACTCTTATTATTTTATAGTCCCAGTGGGGAAGGTGGATTTCATCCATGTGCATGGTACTGTCAATTAAGGAATAAAGTAGCAGTAATACTTTGGAAGTGATAGCATCTCCTACTTACTTTGGAAGTGATAGTATCTCCTACTTACTTCAGAAGTGATAGTATCTTCTACTTCCATTACAGAACTTGGCATCAAAGCTGGTCTGACTCAGCAAGCTCTTTCCATTAAAATTTAACTATCAATCTCATCCTTCTGAAGAAAAAAAAACCCCATCCAGAGATGTTTATCGTAAGATTTTCTCCGTAATCAGTAAGAAGGTGCGTTTGCTTTTTCCAGGACATAAAGATACCAGTGGCTAAGCAACTTCAAGGTTTCATTACAAAAAAAAGAAAACAAAGCCTATAAAATATGATGGAAATTTGAAGCAGGGTTAATTCTTTGCACACTTCCATCGGTGTGAATGACAGGGAGCCTGGGAGGTCAGTGGCCTCAAACAAGCCCCTCACGTCCTCCCCTCAGTATGACTGCTTGTTTCAAAAGCTTATCTGAGAAACAAACGCTTTGGCAGTGGCAGAAATGAATGGGATTAAAAATCAAGTCAAATTAATTTTGTGTTCAAAGCTCCTTGACCACCAGTCTGAGAGTCAGTGGAAACGCACAAACTTCCTCCCACCCTTTCCCATAAATATGCCTCAACACTTGACAGGCCGCCTGAGTAAATGGTGGATTTGTGACCTTGAATATCTCAGCTTTAAATCAGTGCCTAGCAGTACTCCCCAAGCTTGTTTTATATCATCAGATAACAATAGGTGGCAAATTCTGTTTGCTATCAGCCAACTGAGTGCAAAAGTTATGAAAAGTTACGTCTGGTCTGCTCTGTTTCCTTGAAGAGGTTTATAGAACTGGCTAAACACAGGGGTGATTCTGGCACCCGTAGGATAGCAAATCTATGAAGACCTCTCGATAAAGAAATAGGAAATAAAATGAGAAATAAAGTAGTAAAACGTTTGGCTTTGTTTCTTTCTGCCTTACTTGCATCTCTGCTAAGACAAACCCGTGTCCCTCCCTTGCAACCAAAATTATGCCACTGTCTGGGTGGAAGCACAATCTAAATTGAAAGCCTGTCGTCTGATCCAAACTACAGGGCTGTGTTTTGAGGGATTACATTCCTTCACTGTAGCATCTCGTGACTGACTGACTGACTGCTCTTGCAACTTGCTGAAGCTCCTCGTGAGATTGTCTCCCCATTGAAAATCCAACTCAAACCAGAGAGGTGCTGCTCAGCTGCTAAAAATGAATGCAGAAAGGTGATGCTCGAGACCTTGGGGTACAACCACGGGGCACACCAGGCAGAGGCAGACTCAAGCAAGGCTTTATTTGAGTGAAGCAGGAAGGCAGCACCCAGGGCCCTGCGGAAGCTTTGCCGTTCCAGGATCCACCGTCTCGCTGTACGTTTCTAAGCTGTCTTAGGAATTGCTGCTGTTGTCCTTGCCTGACAGATCTGCTGCCTTTCTGCTACTTCAGTGGAAGGAGGGGGAGAATGGCATTTACAATTACCACTGTCTGCCTGCAACTCTGCCGCCCAAGAGACAGGGAAAAGATGAAATGACTTAAAATAAACCATTTTCTCCAGTAAAGCAACTTAATAAAGAAGGGGCTTATCAGTATGCTATGTCTAGCCTTTTTTTGCCTGTATTTATAAAGATTTTATCCTACAGCCAGCCTATAAACCTTGCCAGAATATCTGGACTCCCTTTTCATTTGGCAGCAGATAAGGCGGAGAGGGCCTTAGATTTAATATAGTTCAGAGATAAGAGGAGATAATGCATTTAAATGAGAGTGCTGTAGCTGAAGTTTGCCTGCCCTGGCTCCCTCCACAACTCTACAAGCAGCACAGTCACGTCCCTAACAGCCCCACGCTGCGGGACAGCAGAAGCACACGACAAGGGACAGTCACTGCCCCAAAGCAGGCAGGGCAGGGGTGGCTGGGAGGAGGAGCTGGTTGACCTGCTGGAGGAAGCCCTCCTTGAAGTGGGAGCTGCTCGGGTCATCTCTGCATCCACCACGGTCCAACACTGCTGTGCCTGCCTTTGCGGAGCCTACAAAACTACGTGCTTTGATTGTCTGCTTTCTGGCACTTGCCTCAAATCTTTGATGCTAACACTTGAAAGTCGCTTCAGGTCTCTAAAAAAAGTCACGCTTTGACAGTGCTGAAATTCCAACCACACACTGAACCAACTTCTGCTGCTACTTTGTAAATAAGGTTATCAAAGATGTTGATAAGAAGGCTGCTTTGACAATGACAAAGTCGATCACGTACTGCAGCACCAGCTCTTGTTTTGAAGACTCAAAGAGTTTTGGAATCCAAAAACACTGTCTCAGGAGTTGACATAGTAACTGTTTCTTCCTATGACCTATTTTCACCGTAAGCTTAAAAAACAAACAACCAAACCAAACCAAACAAACCCCCAACAAACGAGCTGCGTGAGCCTGGTGAAGCGTGGGAGACAGCGACTTTGCACTCAAGGAAAGGGCCGTGCCTCGGCCCGGCACAGGCAGGTTCACGCTGTTGCCATCTCTTTTTGCCAGGCTCGAGGGGCAGAGGCACCAAGCACAGCGGCACTTTGCCACCGAGGCAGCTGCCACTGCCAGCTGGGCTGGCCCCAGCAGCGAGTGTGAATGGGTACGGCAGGAGATGATGCACGACAGCTTTTCTGCCTTCTCCCTCGTGTCTCCAAAGGCCACGGATGATGCCAGTAGCAGGCTGCCTTTCACAGCTTGAACATATTTTTTTCAAGCTGCTGCGTAGTCAGCTGAGTTTGTGGAGGCCTCTTTCCCTCCTCTTGCTGCTCACTCACTTTTTCTCTCCTCCCTCCTTTCACCTTTACTCTTTTTTTTCCTTCAGCTTTCTGCTCCTGTGTCACTTCTCTCTGTCTTGCTGAGCCCTCTTAGTAATGAAGTGACAATTTGGACAGCTGTAAATTGCAAAGATACTCCAGAACATTATGTATCCTTGCCAGATGTGTTGCTAATTTAACGTTATGTATTGCAGTTAGCAATTCCTTCTCTGTTTTATTTAATTAAAGTTTAATACCTACTAGTTATAAAAAAATAATATTTCTCTAACTCAGCTTGTATTCTCAGACTAAACTATATTTTCAGGTACAGTTTTATTCCATTTGCAGAAATCCCAAATCTCTGTGTCTGTCCAAAAGCATTAGCTTAAGTTCCTTTTGCAAGTATGCACTATGCTATCATATTTAAAGAGAAAGGAAACTGGGCTCTATGGACAAGAGCACAGTCAGTATTTTGGGAGTACTTCACTGAGATCTAGTTCCAGCTGAATAAATCAAGATTAAAAAGATCTAACTGAAGTAAGACTCATGACAGCAAGAGGAGTGGTGTGGCTGACACACCTGATGAAGGGGATGCCATCCAGAGGCACCTCTAGAAGTGGGCCTGTGTGAACTTCATGAATGTTCAACAGGGCCAAGTGCAAGGCCCTGCGTTGGGGCTGGGCCAACCCCTGGTATCAATACAGGCTGGGGGTGAAAGGGATTAAAAACAGCCCTGCAGAGGAGGATTTGGGGGTACTGGTGGGTGAAAAACTGACTGCATCAAAAGAAGCAGGGCCAGCGGGTTGAAGGAGGTGATTCTACCCCTCTACTCTGCTCTTGTGAGATCCCAGCTGGAGCACTGGGTCCAGCTCTGGAGATTTCAGTATAGAAAAGGCAAGACCTGTTGGAGCAGGTCCAGAGAAGGGCCACAAAAAGTGATCAGAGGTCTGGAGCACCTCTCCTGTGAGGACAGGCTGAGAGAGTCGGATCTGTTCAGCATGGAGAAGGCTCCAGGGAGACCTTATTGCTGCCTTCCAGTGCCTAAAGGGGGTCTATGAGAAAGATGGGCACAACTTTTCTAGCAGGGCCTGTTGAGAAAAGTCATGGTTTTAAATTAAAAGAGCACAGATATAAGGAAGACATTTTTTAGGATGAGGGCAGTGAAACACTGGAACAAGTTGCCCAGAGAGGTGGCTGATGCCCCATCCCTGGGAACATCCAAGGTCAGGTTGGACAGGAATGTCTAAGGAGTGAAGACAACACGGGATCAGCACTCCCTGGAACTCCTCGAAGCTCTAAATATGCTTGAAGTTTGTTGCCTTTGGGACGGTGCAACTTGGCTCTATTCAGAGGCGTTGATAGAGCTCAGCCCACTGCACCAAGCACTGACTAGAGCTGCCAGTAGGGCATTGTACGTGAAAGAGCAGAAAGCTCAGCAGTGTGCAGCCTCACCTCCTGTTCCAGGCAAATACAGAGAGAGGAATTTTGCTGCATTTATTTTTAAAGGAAGATGGTTTGAAATGGTCTCCCATGTGGCATGGTTTGGGCTCAGGTTACTTTTCTTTGGATCTCCTCTTTTTTTTTCATGCTCCAGGTAGATGACTAGAGCCAGAGGAGTGATCATACTATGCAGATACTACAGAACAAGTAAAATTTACCCCCTACACAGAGCTTATATCTGCAATGTGCTTTGCAAAGTCTGACCTTTTGCTTTGCCCGTAGGCAGATCTCCAAAAAAATCTGAAGATAAGTTGATGCAAAAAAACCCCAACCATCAACAAAATGCAGCCAACCCCTGTGTGTTAGTGTTTCCCAGAAACACAGCTCTTCACAAGGGAAACACACAGGGCTAAATGAAGTCATTTGAAATCCTGCCCTAATACTGCACGTACAAAATGACTGTGAGGTTGTACTAATGGTGACAGCACCATTTGTCTGGCTGGGAGTTACTGTTTTACAGGCAAGTGGTATTGCTGAAAGAAAGAGATCTGTGCCCCAAGATAATATAGTGGAAGTGGCAGTTAAGAGTAGAGAGCACGTTGCCCTCTGTGTGATAAATTAAAATAAAAATTATGGAACGTTTATTATGCAGGGGTATTTTCCCCAGCCTGCTTTTGCATATATGCTATTTTAGAAACACAATAAATAACTGGAGGTATTCTTCCTGACAGATTGGACTGCCTGAGGTTATTCACATACTAGAGATTCGATGCTCGGGAAGCTTTAAATAAACTGAGCCCAAAGAAAGGAAAATAAATTGAATGTGCCATTAGAAGAGGATTTATTTTCTCAAGACAGTAGGAGCTGTTCATCAATTGGAGTTGTAAGTACAAAATTAAAACAGTGGCTTCCAAGGTAAAGGATGCTTCTAAATGGGAGCTACTAACGGTGGGCCAGATGCACATTGCTTCTCACCTGCTGCTTTCCTGCACCAATAAGGGACACCTTTTCTTTGCAGTTCCTCTCAGTCTCACAATCCCTTTTCTTTTTCATGCTAAGGAGAGAAACAAGGAAAATGGAAAGAAAGACATAATAATCACCTGCGCTGAATTGCTTTCCCTCATCTCTGTTGTGCTATCTGACAGCGTGAGAACAAAAAGTGGAGGGCAGACTGATGAGGGGGGTTGGTCAGTTTTGATGTGGGAATTGGAAGAAAAATGCTGGCAACTATTACTGAAAGTTTCCCTCTTGATCTGTAAACTAGGGAAAGGGTGCAAAGTCATTAAAAGCTTACAAGAGATCTCAGAGTGTGTTGGTCTGTCAAGTGTACTAAATGGAAACAAGTGTAGCTCTTCACAGAGAAAGGGAAAATAGGAGCAGTGCCTTCAAAATAGACATTTACAATTAGGATATTTCAGATAGACCCCCAAGGATTTATTTTTTTAGCCTCCTTCCATAAATTCACAGTTAACATCAGATTCTTCATCTGTATGAGTCTATCCCGAGGCTTCAAGTTTACACTGCAAACTCTTCAGCAGTTTTCAGGAAACTGAGTGCAATTTTCTATACTGTAAAGCAGTATTCCTTAAACCTTTGTGGCTGCATCTCTTTTTGTGGTGCCTTCCTTCCTAAGTGTTTACAAAAAGCAGGAGAAAAGCTGCTTTAGCTGCTGACAGGACATCAGTCACACCAAGGTGTATATTAGACTCCATTGTAAAGATCCCAGGCTCCTCCTCTTTGATCCCCAGTGATCACACTGTCTGAGACACGTTGACTTGGAGCATAAGAAATATGAGTGTCATTAGTGCAACTGCTGGGGTTTTTCTGCCATTCAGAGAACAATACTGTCCACATGAAGACCATCATTTCAAGATAGCCATAGAGTAGATACAAATCATAACCCCAGCCCTCCAGAAAGCCGATTATTTCCAGGAGCACTATGAGCAAACCTGAACTCCCAGACAATTCTGCTGTGTGAAGATTTCTAGAAGAGCTGCCTCATCAGCAGGCAACAACCATCTCTGGTACAAGTGCTAGCCCAGGCACGGTCCTGTTCAGCAGGAAAGCAGGAGAGAGATTCTGTCACCCAGTGAAAAGTATTAGAGAAAACAGTTCCAGCCAATCCAGACCAGTAGTGTTTAGGGGGAAGACACTGCAGTGTTTAAAGTGTATTATTGTACAGCTCACCCTCAACTCTCCTACAACTGGACACAGGATAAATGGGAAATTTTAAAGCAAGAAGCAAATGGTTACAAATAGCAAAGAAAAAAGCGTCGCTGACTGTTCAGTATGGAGGTTGATTGGAGCTATTACTACAACTTCAGTTAGACTAATTTCCTTACCCTGAGCCTGATCAAGGAAGCACACAGGTCTGAGTCTCAAAGAGGGGGAAAAAAAATCAGATAAAGTCGAGCGAAACATCATTTAGATGCCTCTACCCAAAACTAAAGCCCTGGATTTGCCGTTGGGTGCTAATGCTGGAAGCACGGTTTGTCCCAAGGCATTTCACTGCTCCCCCCGTTTTGACAGAGCTGAGCAAAACAGCTCTAGGCAGTGCCCAAGAGAAATCAGCCTCCAGAAATAAGCAGCTGTCTGGCTAAGGTTCTCGGCGGACCTCAGTGCAGTAGGTATTTCTGGATTGCTGTAGAAATCCTGAAATCAGCCTCTGTAACAAAATCTGACTGCAGAATACGTATATAATCCACACAGTTAAAACAGCAAGAGAAATTCAGCTGTGGGTTCATCAGAGCGAGGGATGATAGGGTTGGAACACCTATGGACAATCTTCAGGTTATTCATGGTGGAGAGAAAATACTTCCATGTAGAGCCATTTTGGCTCTACACACAGGTATCTGTGTGTTATTTATAGAATCCAAGTAATGGATACCATATAAATACCTTATACAAAACAGGAATGAAAAGCAGGGATCAATTTGCTGCCCTCCATTCAGATTTCTACACTTATCTTCATTTCACTTGTGTTCAATCTATTGATTGCATCTACCTTTTGTCTAGAGGGTTATTACTTTAAATGTATCATGCCATTCACTTATACTGTATTTAAAACCAAGCTTTTCAATTAAAAATAGATGTCTTATGACAAAAAGACTGGCCCTATGAAGGTCACCTGAGGTTAATGGGTTCTCAGCTGGGAGAAAAGAGACAACTGGGGGGGGGGTTCCAGCTTAAGCAGATGGAGAAAATCCATTCCCAAGACAAATGTCAAAATTTCTCTTTGCATGTATGAACAAAACCCTTTCTATAAACCAGGCACAATGATGTTAAGAGATCTGTTCTTACTTCTTTTCTGTATTACAGAAATGAAATCCACAGCCTGACAGTTGTGATTCCAAAGTTAATGTAAAATCCCCATTCTGGCACCAAATTCCGATCTGATCACTTTAATAGAGCTTCAGTAACTTCAAGGACTTCAACAGAACCTTAAATTGCCTTCACAAGTCTCTTTGAGTTTCTTTAATCATGCTTCAGTCATTTGTCTTGTAAGAACTGCTGAAGTATGTTCCATGTAAATTCAGACTTGGCCTTTTGTACAGATTTATAATTGGAGATGAACGTTCAGGAGGGATATAAATAGCCATTCACAACCTAATTGAGGACAGCTCCAGTGTAAAGAACAGGGAGATAAGAATGAGACTACACAGAGAGCCTTAAACTTCTGATTTCGAAACCAATTAATACAATTTATTTTGAAAGAAAGAAGTGAGTGATAAGAAAGAAAAAGCTCTCCTGAAACAATTTCAAGGGTTGCAGCTGAAAGAACTCTGTCACCCAGACAAAACAAATGGGGTTTTACAGTCAGGGGAGGAATTCAGTAAACATGAGGAGGGTGTCACTTGGCCAATTGGATCGTCCGAAACTGTAAAATCCCAAAGGTCACGCCAATTATAATGACAGTGCTAGGAGAACTCATTAAAAACTCGAGAATTGATTTCCTCAAAGAAGCAGAAAGTGAGGAAAAGGCAAGAAAGAAATTACCATCAGCAGGCAGAGATGTACAAAGTTCTAGGGAAGAGAAAGAAAGAGCACACATTAAATGCAGAATGCAAACATTAATTGACAGAAATTAAGGAAAACCCAAAGAGCTCTGGAAAGGCACGCTGGCTTGGCAAGAGAGATTCATGGCTTACAGCTTCAACATCAAAGCCTTGTCTGTCCTGAAGATGATACACTTGAGAAGTTAATCTTTGGCTAAACAAAAACTTAGTTATTTAAAAAGACAGAACACTTAGTGGCTGATAATTTCATTCCAGCTCCTTGCAAATAAGGTTTGGACTCAGAAAGGGAGAAATTCCTCGTAAGCATGAAGGATTACACACTTGGTGGTTGCTGTTGATGTGGAAGGTGATAAGGTGAAACGAGGCAGTGCAGAAACACGAGACGGACGGGCTTGCTCCGACAGATTTGCAACGGGGAGCTTTTTAAAAGTACATTATTTCTAAAATTAAAAAGTAGGTTGGTTAATTCCCTGTATGTTTAATGACTTTTACAATATGGTCTGCAATTCTAAGCTATTTGTACTTGTGAGGAAGAGGAAAAGATGCTGGCACGAGTTCTACCTACAAACATCAGTCAGGTACAGCTAATCAGGATATTTGGGTGTTGAACTCTGGAGATTTACACCACTGCATGCCTTTTAGGAGTCTGGCTAGTAGGTTTTTAGATATTTGAACGAGATTTTTATGACAATCAAAGTGACTTCAGAGAGAAGTCACATACTTAAGAGAGCACTCTTGAGGTTACGGGCCAAATTCATCCCTGGGGAGCCTAGCAGAAGCCAGCACTTTTATTGCCAGCAAAGAACTCTGGCTAAGCCTCAAGACGTGACACTGAGAAGCACAACGACAAGGAGACATTAAAACAGAGTAGCCCAAAGACAACTGTACCACATCTTTTATGTATCAATGAAAAAAGCTCTCATCCATTTCAGTGGGTTGTGATCAAAATTTACCGGAAGAAACACTCCAGGACAAGGTTTGCCAGGAATAAGAGGAGCCCTTGACTGTGGTTATAAAGGGAAATAATACTCTTATTTACTACACCTAGTTTTAGATTTCACAGAATCTCCTAGAATTCCCCATGCAGAATAAATCATACATAGCACTGGTTGAAGCAATTGCTACATAAGGTGTCACACATTTGTAAGACGTGTAACTCGTACGTAAGACTATTTGTGAGATGAAGGAAAGAACTGAGCAGTACCACAGCTTGGAGGTAATTTCAGATTCTTAATTACATCGACTCGATTGAGTCAATACAATTGTAATGGGTCTAGAAGGGAAACGAGATAACACTTCTCTCGGTTTCATGTTTATCAACATTTCTAACAGAACAAACAAAAGGCAAAGTGTCCCTAGCCAGATAGAAACGCAGGAGAATATCTCATCATATTTGTCCATACCTGACCTATATACCCTGTTACATCTTTCTGAAGTTAAGCAGCAAACATGGACACTTCAGAGCTTTTCTTTCAGAGAGCCTCTTCCCGACAATCAGCAAATGCACCATACTGGTATCACTTGGAGGTGGACTTTTCTAGTATGGTCTCCAAATTAAACGTGCCAGTGAGGTTTGAGCCTGAGCTTCACCGAGTGTGTCTATGTCAATGAAGATAAACAATTCCTATTTCTTGTAGAAAAAACAGCTAACCTTAAAGGGCAACAAGTTCTGACATTCCTGAACTGTGGGGGTAAAAATACTGACTGAAGGGGCAGAAACCCAAGACTTTGCATCCGTTTTCACTGAAAAGATCAGTTCTGCATTCTTTTTTTTCAAGAACAGGAGGTGCTTCTGGACTGGTTTTTTTTCTGCCTTAATACACCTTATGGAGGGTGAAGAAAAGGTTAGGAGCACTGGTGTAGAAGAGACTACTGCAGCAGTCCAAAAAAAGAGCACTGAAGAACGGGCATGATAGTAGCCTCCGAGTATGTAAATGCTCTTCATCTGCTCCCAGTTCCACAGCGTCTGCACAAAACACGCTGGACTTACACTGATTTAGGAGGATGGACTAGATAACCTCCCAACCCTCAGCCCTATTATTTTCTAGGAATCAGCAGAAAGAGAAACTCCCTTCTTTTACAAATCTCAGCTCCTGAGGCTCCAAACTCCCATTTTTCTTTTCAGGTGTCTAAGTTACACAAACAAAGGAATCTTATCGTTAGACATAAACCAGACCAAAGCTAATTACAACACAGATCGGTTATCAGTAGATTCTTGGTCCTGCTCCTATTGGCTTTCTTAGGAGAGAAGTGCAAAGATAGAAAATGCACAGGGTGTAAACCTTGTCACACAGAGAAAAATTAGGACTAATCACTGTGGTTTTTCTGCGCGGTGGGTTTGATCATGTGTAATTTTGTCAATTTTTGTCATCGAGGGAAGTCCGCTTTGTTCAGCCGTTAGCAGCGTGGACTAGGAAGCTTTCAAGGTACCCATCAGTTACTGCAATACCAAAGAGTCTAAAGGACCATTTGTTTCATGACTAATTTGATCTTTATTCATCACGCAATACCCTGTAATTACACATACCCAGAGATGTTAATAAAGAGATTTTTACTGCCACAGCCATCTTCACCATATAAAAGATGTCTGATGCGGCTGGCAAGTTTCCTTGCCCTTGGAATTGTTTTTACTGCGTATTGAAAGTGAGATTGTAGGACAGCAAAACCAGGTGAAGCAGGCTCTAGTGGAACACGTACCAAACCTAAAGGTTTACACCATCTTTCCTGACATTACCAGCTCTCCTCAGGCTGCATCAGGTGATCATTTACGAAAGTCATTTTGTGATCATTTTGAGTTGTCCTAAATTAGCCTCCACTGGGTTGGTTTTTTTTTGTTGGCAGATGACCTGCCAGTTCCACGGAGAAGGGAACCAGCAACACCATGAGCACTAAGCTCTCCAAAGTCAGACACATACATGTTTCTTGTTTTAGCTTGTCAGACAAGCTACAGAACTCTTTGACTTCAATTATCTGTACCCGCCTGGAAATCAGCATAAACTGTCCATATGGGAAACCTGACAAAGCTGTCAGTAACGCCTGCTTCGCTGCAGGCCTGTGCCAAAGAACCTTCTGCTCGTACAAAATTAGACAATCCTTTTCATTTTCCCCTTCAGCTGCCTTCTAAGAAATGAGCCTACACTTAGGTAAAACTGTGAGTCAAGGGTGCGTGGATGAGGGATGTATAGACGGCAATAAACCAGCCAGCATAACACTGTAGCCACTACTGAGCCCCTGGGCACCTATCTGGCTGGAGCTGCTTCTGGCAGCTTGCACATTTTGCACGCGATTTATAATTGAATTGCGGGCCACTAGTTTTGGAGTTTAGGCAGATTAAGTTTGGCATTTGATTTTCGATAATATATAGGAAACACTGGAATAATCCACTCCCCCCTAACACCGCTAGAAACCCAGAGTGAGGCAATTTAAGCCAGTAAAACGTACGGGTTTGCAGCTGGGATGTTGAATTCATTTATTGCAGAGCCCTGCGTTTTATTTCTGAAGTAAAACCCAGGCTCTGTGGAAGTCAACAGGCATTTTACCACCTGCTTCAGCACAGCCCAGATTTCAGCCTCGCGCTGTGTGCTCGCCCGGCAGACAGAAAGAGACAAAACCAAGAACAATAGGATTTATTTTCTTCTTTAGTTTCATACTCTTGGCTGAAATGGTCAGAGCTTGGAGACAGGGCCGCTTTTCAGACACTGCTACTATTTCAGTTTGGTCAGGAGGTCTAATCTGGTGTGCTGGGGCTGGGGCTGAGGAGGGAGATGCTCTGCAGCCCAGGGAGGCTCCAGGGGCACAAGAAAAGCATCCTCTCCTTGGAGCGGCTGCTGCAAAGGCTCCTTTGGTCTGGGATGAGCTCGGCACACACCACCAAAAGAGAGAGAAAGGAGGAATTGCCAGCCTGGATCATTCACCCCGGGCATCTGTAGGCCAGGAGGTGACAGGCTGTGGTGCTTTCCAAGCAAACCGAGGCCAGTTTCTCCCAGCCCAGATTTGGCACTGAGCGTTGTTCCTTGGCAGTGTCCATACTGATTAAGATCACTGAAGCAAACAGGGAGAAGAAACCGTCTTCCCCTCCCTGGAAGCAGCTTCTGCAGCGTTAGGGTTAAGCAATGCAGAGAAGCTGGATGCTGTGTGCTTGCTTTCTTCTGTGAATTACCAACACAGGCTTGAGTTTCCCGTCTATTTGTAACTTCTCCCCAAAACACAGCCAGGGTCAATGATGTGGAAATACTCCTCCCATGCAATTACAGCTCTTCTAATCACTGTGCTAGAAGCACTTTTATGCAGAAAGCCCTGAAAAAGCTGGTATTACCCAGAACACTAACTACAAAAAAAAAATCAGTCACGAAAGCGAAGCCATTTACAAGTTTTGTCCAGAGCTGGATATCTTCCTCCTGGGACATCTCACATCCACTTAGCACTGCAGAACACGTGGAGTTGTCCTAACCAGACTATTGCACATTGAGAAGTTTGTGATCTATGCACCAGCTGCCCTGAGCAGATGCCATACTGTGCTGCTTGTATTGTTTGGCCTTCAGGACCACGCTGTGCTGTACGGATCCCTCAAACCCAAACCTAACCGGCCAATTGAAATGGAAATGCCCGGAGGTTGCTCTCACCTGACACCAGTAACAATGCCACCAGCATGTCCTTGTCTTTATCTTGAAAGGAAACAGTATATTTTACTTCTAAGAAGACCCTATAAAACTTTGAAGACCACAATGCTGGTGAATCTTGCCCCTGACTGGAAATCTGTGCAGTGTGTCCCTTCCCTGACCATAGGTCAGTCTGATGCTGCATCAGTGTCTGGGTTCCCAGCATCAGAAGGAACACAAGATTTTATAACCTGCTATCACCTTTGGTGCTGAACCAGCACTCCTGGTGCAAAACAACATGGAGGAGTGATTTTGACATCCTCATTTTCTCCTTCTACCTAAATACTCCTGGGGGCTCATCAGAGAAGCTAATTAGTACTATTCAGCAGAAGCAAGGCCAGGATGACTTGACCCTAAACACTGCAAAAATAGCTGAGTTTCCAAACTGTTTTCCCCCTTTACATCACACTTCCATCTGCTTCTCTAGAAACTCATATGCTTATATCAAGCCAGCCAATAATCCCACCCTGCACTTGGACAGCCCAAGTTACTGGTGGTAACTGGTAGGTACTCAGGTGTCTCATAGGTCACTGAGATCAGGTTTGATACCAAAGCTTTTCGTGGAGTCAGATTGCAGCTGGGAGAGCTATCCTCTGCTGAAATATATCCCACTGAACTTAGCAATGACACAAAAATACCGATAGGCCTGTGCTTGTTGAAGAAGCCAAACAGGACCTACTGTTTTTATGTTGTCACCTGCAATGGGGGGGATAAATGGCTGTGAGCTCATAAGAAGAAAGGAAAACTCAGCGGAAAAAAGTCAGCACATGCAGAATTGACAGCAGATGTGTGCACAGCAAACTCCTATCTTCCTGGATTTCCTGGAAAGCTGATGCCCCCCCTAGCTGCAGATCACTTTGGTCTGCTGCATGTAAAACGCTTCCCTTGCATTTCAAAAAGTTCCCTTGAGTGCCCAGTTCAGAGAAGACCCCAAAATATCCTGAGATGAGAACTTCTGGATTCCTCAGCTGGGCAGGAAAATCATGAATTCCTGAAGGGAAATTGAGGCATTTGTAAGCGAATTTCTGCCTTGTGCCATCCCTCCAGCCCCTGCAGGCTGTGATCTGGGGAGCTGGCATCAAACTGCAGCTTGGCAAGAGCTCCTGCTCCCCGAGCGTGCGAGCAAGCAAGGCACACACTGTCAGCTTCAGCACCTGCGAACTGGGAGCAGAGCTTGCTGCAGTGATGCAATATCCATCCCAGGGCTTGCAAAGAACATCTATAACCCAGCTACAGCTGAAGTCTTGGGTTTCTTTTAGTCAGTGCTCTGGTGACGGCTACTGCTGCTTATCCTCCCTGTGCACCTCATGCCCTGAACGTTCTCCGGACAGCGATGAATCCCAACTGCAAGTTCTCTGTTGCAATTGCACTGCCAGCACTTTGCTGAAGACCTCATTAGAGAATGTTGCCTATGGTGAGAGAGGTAACAATGTGGAGAAATCTGCTTTGCGGTAACGAGTTCTCAGAGGTGCTTGAAAGTAGAATCTAAGATCGTTACTTTAAAACATACAGAGTGCGTTTGCTACTGAGAGGGTTTTGTTTCTGCTTTTTGCACGGAAGTGCAATAGCACAAACAGTAAGGAATCCTATTTTTGTCAAGAAAGAGCCTGAGCAGCAATTAACACTTCTCAGCAAATAGGCCCCTACACCACTCCTAGCTATAAAACCAGCCACGGACAGCAAGCAGTTGCCCTTAAGTTTATTGTTCTTCCATAGAGTGTAGCTTGGAACAAATGGCTTTTCAAAATGCAGGAGTCTCTGGAAGCTTGAAAAATCTTTAGAGTAGGTTTTTCTCTTTTCCACATTAAACACAGCACTGCATTCCTGCCCAAAAAAACTTGTTAGCACAGCTGAGAAAAAAAGCTTGGTAGAAAGGCACAAGCCATCAACTCTAAAGATGGGATCAGCTCCAAGCATATGAAACTCAATTAAGGAAAAAAAAGCTTCCAAAAATATTTGCAGGAGACACTGACTTTCTGTTCCTACTCTTCTTCAAAGGCTTATCATGAAGCTCTTCTTGTTTGTTTACACATCTTTCGCTCAGTAATTACCTCTTTCCAGCATTTGATTGTCTGCTAAGCTGCATATTATTTGACATATTTTCCCCTTCTTATTCACCCAGTTTTCCTCCTTTTATTTCCACTTTGTCCTTGCATTTTTAAATGTCCATATGACTCCTTGAGGTTTTATACTTCCACACTCTGAATGGCAGACCTGACAGTTCAATGTGCCTGCAATAATCATTTCTCTGTGAGAAAATGGCTTTTCTTCTCCTATCCTCCCAACTTCCCCACAGGAGCAGACTGAAGTGGGTCTTTTCATATTCCTCTTCAGAAAAGGAGCAAAACAGGGCTTCTTTATTTGCTTTTTTTTTTTGAGAGAGAGAGAGAGAAAACTATCAGGTACTGCTTATGTTTCTTCAGATACCACAGCTGCCTCTCCAGTGGTGAGCATCCCATCAGACCCCAAGTCCTTCAGTTATTTCTCTTGTGGTCTCCACTGCCTGGTAAATCTTCTCTTACTTCAGTACTGAGGGAAAAGACAAGTCTGTTCACAGATGGTCAGAGAAAAAAAAAACCCAAACCACAATGGGGTTAGAACTACTGCTTCTTACTCAATTATTTTAAGATGTGAGCAGTTGGTGCTGCAAGAAATCAGCCACATGACCCCTTCCAAGAGAGTTTCCGCTTGGGTGCTGAGCACAATCACCTCATCTTCAAGCAGGAGTTCAAATTGGGGGGGAAAAAAAAGTACTTTAAAAATCAACCTTCTGCATCCTAGATGGTCAGGTAACAGTGTTTTGCAGAACCAGGTGCAGAAACAAGCAGACACTGAGTGGCTATTGTGGAACAACAACAGACGGCTCTTTCAGACCTTCTGATCTACCCATCTCTCTCGCCACACACAGATAAACATGAGAAATACCTGTAGGCTAAGACCTCTCTTAGTAACAGGAGGCAAATGGATTTATGCATCGACCGTTGAGCAGTGGGTGTTATGCAACGTGGCACCACACACATGCCTGAGAGAACTCAGAGCCAGAAATATTTTGCCACTGAGACTTGTTTCGGTGGCAGAGCAGTGAGAATAGCAGAGCAGTGCTGCTGGACATGGCTGCACAGAGATTGCTTGTGACCCCTGTGACTGGCCAGTCAGGCAAAGTCCTATGGCAGTTCTCACTGAGGGACAGACCCCACATCTCATGCAACATACAGCAAGAAGCACTTTGTTATGGCAACAGTGCAACTCTCCCCATCCACTTTGATCACAGCCATCATTGGCTGCTGTACAGATCTATACCTGTTCTCTCCTACCTTGCCTTCTACTTGATTTCCCCACTGATATCACCCTGGAGACTTCCTATTCACAGGGACATACATTCCAGGTCCAGAAGAAGTCTTAAAGCTAAAACATTGTTATGCCCAAGATTAGGACACGGAAGAGATGAGGCCAAGTTGAAGGTAACCAGTCAAAAAGTCCTACGTAGCTTCTCAAACCAAACTTTCAGATTAGTAGGAAACTATGCAAAGGATGAGGACTTAAAATCATTATCGTGGTGGGAAATGGACAGGAAAGCTTAGGAGTGGAAGAAAAGCTCAGGGCACAAGCCAGCAAACACAGATTATTCTGTTAAGGCCATTCCCATCTTAGGCACACTGAAATAAATGCTACTTAATACAGTGTCATGCAGCTGGATGCACACCTAACTCCTTCCAGGCTGAGTTAGCATCCAGGCATTAGCTGGTTACTTATCAAAGACAAACAAAATACACGAGCAGCACTTGCAATGCAACGCTGTCAGGATCTATTAAATGAGGTAGCATCTTCCCTGTCCCATTACTGTGTCTATTTGCAGTTGGAGAGCACTGAGGAAGAGGATGATCCAGGACTTTGTCTCCTATCGGTTGCTTTCGATCTAGACCTTCTCTTACTTGAGAACTCGGTGTTTCTGGAGAAAATTGAACCAGAAATATTTATCATTCTGAAAATCTCAAAACTTCAGGGCTGTCCTTCCTGGGTTCAGAGCACTAGAGTTTAGTGAGACCCAGCATGGGAAAGAAACCATCAGGATACTGATGGAAGAACACATTTTACACCATCTCTGAAACTGAGGATCATAGAACAGACAGAAGAGGGAGACCCATGGTGTTAAAATTAGGCTATTGATGGATGCTTGGAAAAGTTCAGATGTACATTTGAAAAACACAAAAACCCCCTCAACCTCATGATTTACATCTTCATCTGTAATTCCTAATGTTTAAGGAGTATTTTAACTTATTTTTAAACCTTTTGCTACCTTATGAACACAGCTGAATCTTAAGTTAACTATTGGAAACTTTAATAGCATCTCAATGCTTTCGAATCTCAGAGATTTCCAAATGAAGCATTTCAGTTTTGTCACGAGGTTTTTATTTTCTCGAAAGTGGGGCTGGGGTTTTATTTTTCCTTGTGCAATAGCTATCAACGATTATCTGAGAGAGAAAGATTGTTTTGTGGTTAAAAACGTAGCCCCGGACTCTGAAAAATCTGCATTTCTATTCTGCTCTACTACAGGCAATCTTTATGGTGCTGGGCAATTCACTTAATCTTTCACCGGCCCATTTGCCCTTCTCTAAACTGAAGAAAATACTTCCATACTTCATAGAAGAGTTATGAGCATAAATTAATTCATATTTATGAGGTACTAAAGGGATTCTGATGAGTACCAGAAAAAGGCTGACTTACAAATAAAACCCCCTCTGTGTTCTGTTTTTTTCACTGATATAGCTGTTTTTCTCTGCTTCTTAAAACAAGGACTATTTTTTTTTTCCCCCCCAGAGTAATATTTTTCACTTGTGACACTTCTCAATTTCACCTCCGAACAATACGTACTTGTCCGCTGCACTTGCAGCGATTATTTTGATGCATGACATGCTATGTATGAATTCTGCAGCGTCCTTTATAGCCAAACAGAACAGAATAGTTTCCCTTAAGATTTATTTTTCAAGCCTGTGAAAAAGCACCAGACTTGCAGCCGAGGAGACTGAAGCACAGCACCTTTCCACACCAAGCAGAGGGAGGGTGGGAAGCCGAGAGAGGAGCATTGCTTACGGTTGCCAGTCAGTCCTAGGAGGGTTGACTCATAAGTGAGACAGCAGAATAACACCCAGTAGGTGTAAACTCAGCCTGCTTACTCCATCCGCACAACAGAGGTTTGTAGGTTCTCACTCGAGCTATTTTC
Organism: Actenoides lindsayi; assembly: GCA_025331215.1. Classification (NCBI taxonomy): domain Eukaryota; kingdom Metazoa; phylum Chordata; class Aves; order Coraciiformes; family Alcedinidae; genus Actenoides; species Actenoides lindsayi. The sequence continues at coordinate 47,017 of WTSP01026473.1, forward strand.
AAACATTGAGTGGTAGCCAACAAATAAACAACCCGAGCCGAAGTCTCTCCGAGGAAAGCAGAGAGGACTTGTTCTGTTCTCGACCTTTCACAGTTAAACTTGAACCACTTTGTTGGCATAAACCCCAGGAAATCTTTAGTGGAATCTGTCACACAAATATGAATCTTTGTTGGTAATTTGGGCAATGTTCTGCTTCTGCTGTACCCGAGGGAGGGGAATAAGCAGTCTTGGTGTCCCTGCCTTCTCCAACTGACAAAACCTCTGCGGTGCTTGGATCGATTCAGTTTTCTCCATGCCCCATCTGAGGTGTACGAGATGTCAAACTCACCTCAGCCATTCCTTACAGAAGAGTGGCCACAGATTATGGTCTGTAAGATTTAAAATAGTAGGGAGCACTGTCTTCTACTTATCGTCAGTGGATTGCCACGGGATCCGACTAAACCCTATCGCTGTCATGTTGGGTCAGCAGAAAGTCTTGGGAGCAATGCAAATAGTTTATCCTGCTACCAAAAAAGCCCCAAACAAACCAAAACAAACAAAAGAACAACAACAACAAAAACTCCTACCCAAAACAAAAGAAAAAAAAGCCCCAACAAACAAAACTAACAAAAAACCAAAGCAGAAAAGCAAAAACCACAAACCAAAACAACAACAAAAACCCCCAAAGAAACAACAACAAAAAAAAACCCCAACTCTAAGAGAATTTTAACATCAGCTTGGCAAAGGAAATCATGTGCACAAGTCAGGTTTCTGTTGTCGACTGAAAGTGCTTATTTCCCTCTGTATATTTATAAGGACACTCAGGCACTACGTAGAAATTAGCTAAAGAATGCTACCTCAAAGTTCACGTAGGAAAGGAAAGCCTTCAAAATACGCAGGGAAAGAAATCTTTTGACTACTATAAAAAGCAGCTTTAAAGCAGCTTGAGAAAAGAAAGCAATTCAAGACCTTTTCCTACGCTTGAGCAGCGTTAGGAATAATAGGGAGCTGCGTGACACCATTCAGACAAGAAGATTGTTTAAAGTAAGCCCCTAGTCAGTGGAATTCAATCAGCCCTCCAATTATCCCTCCCTGCCAATGTCAGCCAGCTGGATGAGGAAGAGCCATGGAAGGAGGAAGCATTCTAAGCCATACACTGCCACTTGCAGGTCAAACTAAGCCTGTGTCAGCTCCCCAGACAAGGACAGAAGCAGGCAGAGCCAGGGATGTGTACTGCAGGGCTTCAGCGAGACATGTGGTACGTGCACTGGGGAAAAATTGATTTGACATCCTCTCGAGAGAGCAGGTTTGACCGAAGCTAGCTTTACTGCCCTAGCAGCAAACACATCTCCTCGTGTAACTGGGGCTGCACGCTCGGGTGACTGGTGGCACGGCAGGATGTCCCAGTTTCCACACCGCGGCCGTGAGCGCACAGAAACATCAGCACGTGGAGAAAATGGGTTTGGGTGATAGAAACAACTGATGACAGCACATGGTCGGCTTGAGACCGCACCAGGGACTGCACCCTGGGCTTGTGGAAAGACACACGCGCTTTTAATCCATCTCCAGCTCTCCTCGAGGCCTCCCTGGCTCTTGGTGGCAGCCCATGCTGCCTCGGGACAGGTCCACACCGTGTTGAGAGCAGCGTTCCCTGCAGGGTGGCTCTGCTTGGGCTTCTGCTCTGTTCCTCCCCGGTGCTGAGCAGAGAAGCCTTCATGGATTTGGCCATTGTAGATGTGTGCTCCGAGTTACTTTTCTGTAGAGAAGGTGGCTGTGAGGCCACCCGTGCCAAGGGCTAGATCACTCACCCAGAGGAGACGCGGCAGGTCAGGCTTTGGAAATCTCCAGGTGCCACTCGGAGGGGAAGCAAAGACCAGCAGTCAGGAGGGGAAGGAGTGCAGTAGACCTGCCATTCCCAGCCCACCATGATGCCTGCAGCCTCAGGAGGAGGCGGAAGGGCTGGGAGGTGGCAGAGCCAGGGTGACACTAGTTCACTGTGTCCCACTTGGCACGTTCCGCAGGCTGAGCTCCAGCAGCTTCACCTCAGGTGGCACTCTGAAGCTGCTGGCTGCATTTAAGCAGCCCCACGGGGCCCCCATGGCCTCCTGGGCTTAAGAAACTAAATACAGCAATGTCGGCCTCCAGGTTTCCATTGCAATTTCTGAAGGGAATTCACAGACTTTCTGCTGGTTTTGGAGGACTGGGAGAGAAGAAACTCGAGTTGAACACACATGGAAGTGGTGGCCCTCGTCTCTCAGCAGGGAGGCATTCCTGCTGCCATTCTACATTAATAACTTCTCAACGGAGCCTGAATGACACTGTAAATATAATATCACTGCACATCCGTATTATGCCCGCATGATTTCATCACAATAACATCGCAGCCATCATTTGGGCAGATGTAAAAAAAAATAAAATAATAAAAGTAGCAACAAAGATTATGAAAATATTGCTTTCCAGACAACAGGGTGACCACACACTGTAGCCCTTCAGCAGGGGAAGACAATCTGTGATCTGTGCTCTGACCCCCTCAGACAAGTGGGAAAGAATTTTTTGATCCTGTTTAAAGGGTGACTGAAACATCTTGTCTTTGGTTTTTTGGGTGCAAGGCCAGCTTATTGCACTACAGTGAAGAAATAGCTGTGTCTAGTCTTTGCATGAGGTATTTTGAATGTCTGAGAAGCCAGGAAGCTTCAATAATGGTGTTCACTGAATGAAGTGTAAGTGAGAAAAATGCTGTGGAATTAATAGGCTGAACATTGTCCTTGATGTAAAACTTAATTGCTCCGTTTTAGTAGTAGATTATACACACTTCACTTGTTGATGGAGAGATAATAACCACTGAACTTAACTCCAAGTCATTATTCACTACTTTCAGACCCTCTCATTCTTGCCATTTTTGTAATCAGGGATTTTGTCCAAAGCACCCTAGAGCAGTTATAAATGGTTTACCCTTGGATAGGATTCTCCTTAACAAATTTTTCTAGAAATTTGCTAACTTGTACCACGAGTTAGAATCCTGCTGAAAAGGACTGCATTTAAATTATTTTTAAAAACAAATGTGCCACATGTGCATGCGTGCAGCATTAACTTGGGAACGCAAAGAATTGCAGATCTCTAAATGTATTTTATTTTATTAGGGCTATAATATAGTGGTTCTGGATCTAATTATTTAGGCAAGTCTATATTAGCACAAGTGCAACAGCATGGTATTAGTATTCTAAAGTTGGGCTCTTCATCATTTTCTACTGTTAACCTTTCTAGAAAAAAAGCATTGCAAACTTTATCTCTCCTGGGAATAAATGTATTAAATTGCTTTTTAAAAAGTCTTTCAAGAGCAGATGAAAAGGATCTTTGGGTTTAAAAGATTGTATGTTTTCAAGCTAGATCTTACTACTTAGACTACCAGACCTTACTACTAGACCTTCTATGTCAGGCAGCCCCTCAAAGGTACGGTCACACGGGTGACTCAAGCAACTGATGGAGAGACAAGAGCATCCTCAGCATCTTTCCTGAAAAGTGCTGTGCACAGCCTGCCTGTTCAGAACTCTGTGGTGAAGAGGGACACAAGAAGTATAAACACATTTATTCTGCACACCACAAGGTTCCATTAGTGAGCTGTGGTTGCTCTCAGATATCTCAGCCCATGTCTGGTTTGAAGCCGCAGGCATCAGAGAACTGCATTTGATTTCTGCGACCAAAGAGTGTGGGAAAATTAAAACACAGTCAATTAAACCAAACCTTGTTCTGTAACCTGAGCGTAAATTTGCTTCCTGGAGCACGGCTGAACAATTTAACTCTCTAGAATCCAGATCTGCTGAAACCACTTTCCACTTTCCTATTTTATAACTTCTTCCCATGTCTTCTGCTTTGAGGTCTATTTATCAGATGGCATTAATATTGACTCTACAAATGAATTAAAAGAAAAACTTTCCAAGTAAACAAAATAAAATAAAATATCAAAGATTTTGACAAAGAAATGCTATTGAGGAAATTTTAGGATAGTAAGAACACCCTGAACACCTGGGATTCTTCTGACAGGTCCATAGGTGGCTAAGATAAATCAAGCACAACTGAGTCACTTGTAAGGTTTCAGACAGCAGCTGCCACGTGGCTTTGAAGAGTGGTGTGTGTGTGTGTGAGACCAAGTCTGGGCTGTGTCCCATTTCAGGGACATGCTCAGGTCACACTCCCAGCTCCCTACCCCAACAAAGACTCAATTGCTAGCTTCTGTGGACACGGCAGTGTCTGCTGGGAAGAGCTCATCACCACGCTTCCTTCTCCCTTCATGCCATTCATTCTTCATCTCTACCTTCACACGCTGCGTAGAAGATTACATACGTAGATATTCTGCCTCAATGGTCCAACACCCTCTGAGCCAGAGAAGTCAAGAGTTTCTTTTTGTGAGGTTAAGTTTCAGGGAATTTTTGTGCCATTAGGGGAGAGCCTGCTGCTGACTAGAGAACTGGAAGGAAATGGACTCAGCACAGTTATTTATTTATTGGGCAGATTTTGACAGAGGCTATTCCTGAAGCCCTAAGACACGCTGCTGTCAAAATAGAGGTGAACTCCCAGAAATATATTTTGATGCTTCTTCATCCACGTTCAAGACGCAGCTGTCACAGCCTCCTTCAGAAAGTTAGGGAAAGACTGAGCTAAACCCCCAGACAAGTATCTTGTCTGGGATGTGAAAGAGATGAGAACCCAGACCCAGGATTCCTCCATCACAGAGAAAGCCTGGACCTGACAATCACATCTGGGGAGCAGAAAGTTTTGTATAAGAAACATCAGAGGGCTTCCAGCAAAGTAGGAAATTAAAGTTGAAAGGTGGACAGTTTACAGAAAGAACAGAAAAAAATCCCACCCTGTTTGCACCAACCCTGCTGCACGAGGCACTCCCCGTGCTTTTGTGTACCCAGTTTCTACCATTACAGTTTTTCCTCCCCCATGGAGATCATCTCTGGCCCCAGCCCAGAGCTGAGACAACATGACAGTTTATTACACAGGTGAGTAAAAGTTGAAACGGAAAAACAAAAATAAAAGAAAAAAATGGAAGACATGCAGAGGAGACCTAACACCATGAAGTATCAGTTTGAGCTACAGAGGACACAAACCACAACACTACATCCCTCCTTAAAAATGGCTTAAACTTAGACTAAGATTTGAAAGGTTATGTCAATTTTCCAGCTTAAACAGGTCCAAATTACACAAACCCTAGTCCACTGGCAAATAGAGATGCAAACAGCACCTGTATTAAGAAAAACAAATTCAGTTCCAAAGGAAGATTTAAACCCAGCAATAAAACAGGCTCCTAGTGTGAATATGCCCACAAATGAGAAATGCCTTAACCCCAGAGAAAAGTTTCAGAGGCTGTTCTTAGAATGATGTGCAATTCCACGGGCGTTATTTAAAGATAAACATATAATGGTGTAGTGTGCAGGTGACAAGAGCACTTAAAAGGCTTATTACCCAAGAGGGGAAGAACAAACAATCTTGGCATTTTCCATAGGTAACAAAAAAACCCCATTTATGACAAATATAATATATTCTTGTAAAGAAAAGAGCTAACGACACGCTTCAACTTTTAATAGCTACAATGTGATAGCAGCATTTCTACAGGAAAGAGTCACAAAAGGAAGGAATCTAAGTGTTTGGGGCCAAGAAGCAGCTTCATCCTTCTATGTGTTTACTACAGAGACATTTTTCACAGTTTAGTTATTCACTTCCGGGACATTTTGAGTTGTTACTCTGAAAGCCACTATTATGAATGAGGAAAAAAATTCTTAAGAGTATAATTTCATGTGATGGAGTGTTAAAGGGAAATGGTCAAGCATCTCAGTTGAACATAGACATCGGTATAACATAAAACCCTAGATCTAAACAAGAATGTTTTTCTTAACTAGTTGAATGCCAGAGAAGCATTTTTGATACTGTCACACCTCCTGCATTAACAGAGCAAGACATTTTGATAACTACCTTTGACCTAGCCAATTAAAAATGTCATATTATTGTTTCCAGGCAATCATTAGAGCAAGGAGCCTGGGACTGTACAGGGTCATCAGTTCAGAAGGGTGAGGTGCTGGTTTTATTTCAGGTCTCATAGCTAACAAGGCAGAGTTAATGCATCAGTTGGCATCTCAGTTCCTGCTAAGAGGAACGTTGTGTTTAGTTGTATGGCAAGAAAACCTGTGTCCTTTCTAATTCAAGGGACAAATCTGGCATTTCATCAAGTATACCTGGAAGTTTCCAAAGACAAAGAGAACCTATCATATCTCACAACACTGGTCTTTCCTAAGCCAGACCCACATTCATTGGAACCTGAACCCTGATATTCAAATGTTTGCCTCTTCAGGCTAATTCTTGCAATTGAGTTTCTTTTTGCAATGCAGAAAACTGTTACAGAGCCCATTATTTTCTTCCTGCATCCAGCAGGACAAACAGTGAGTTGCAGCCAGGGCTCCTCTCTTTGGACTGATGAGGAGTCAAGTCCTCTGATTTCTTCTCCTGTGCAGTTAACACAAGAGCACAGGCCCAAGATGCTGAATCTCTCTGCACAAAACTAGCTGAGAGTTAGCATGGCCAGTTCCAACCCAGATGTACCAAATCCACCAGGATTTGTTTTGACTTCTGAAGAGCCATTTGAGTCACAAATCGGAACACAGGAAGTTCCACCTCAACATGAGGAAAACCTTCTTTATTGAGAGGGTGATGGAGCACTGGACCAGGCTGCTCAGAAAGCAGCCTGTAGTCTCCTTCTCTAGAGCCTTTCAAGACCCCCCTGGATCTGTTCCTGTGTGGGCTGCCCTGGGTGACCCTGCTCTGGCAGGGGAGTTGGACTCGATCATCTCCAGAGGTCCTTTCTAACTCCTACCATTCTATGATTCTATACCTCCAACGCATTATCCCCAGTTTCAGGTCATGGTCCCTCAAAGCCAGATTTGGACCAGTGCTGCTTCATTTGACCTCTACTGAGGCTAAACTAATAAAGCCAACTGGACCTGTGATGCTCTGCACAGAGTCTGACTGCAGGTTTGCATCCAGTCAGGGGTCTAACAGCTGCAATGGAGAGCTGAGTGTCCTGGTGCTAAGTCCTGTCAGGTACTCAGCACCTCATCTCTCAGATATAGGTTTTGAGGCCTCAAATGTTCAGCCCTTTAGAACAGAACAATGTCCCCTTTATTTTGTTCTTCTAGTTTTAATTCCTATATTAATGCTGTACTTGTTACTTGGCCAGCCAAATGAGACTGTGACTATTATAAGTCAACAGCTCAGAAGCCGGGGGTTTAGTACTTCATATAAATTCTGGCACCACTCAATTTCCTCAACAACATGTCCTCAGAGTCGACTGGAATTCCAGGGGTGGGGAGGAGGTGTATCCATACATCACTGGGCTATGGGCAATGCCAGCTCTGCCTCTGACAAAGCTCCTTTAACCAGACGTATAATTTTTCTCGTTCTCAAACCGAAGAGGTCTGCAGTTTCTGTTACAGATGCAAATGTAACATTTGCACAGATCAGTAAATGCTTTTCCACCGCAGTGTAAACAGGCTTGACAGCTTGAATCTGCCACAGATTCCAGTGATAATTATGCAAATGCCATACAATACCAAAGGAAAGCAGCGCCTTAAATATTCATGGGGGAATATTAATGTTACAATTATTATAGCAAGATAGATAAGATTCAAAGTCTACTGACCGTAAAATGTCTATGACAGCTCTATTTTCCATGAGCAGTAAGGAACAACTCGGTGTCCTCCTTCATAGTTGTGGCCATGATAATTATTACAAATCATCCTTATTAATCTGTCTCTGGGGGGATAGCCCCGTCGTCCATCTGCAAGGCCTCCAACAGAGTATGTTACTATGTCACCACAACTTCACACCTTACAGGGTTGCTCGAGGACATGTTTGCTGTCATAACCTGAAGGAAGAGGCCTTGGGATCTGTGATAACAGCATCTTGCTTTTTCTGGGCCTTTCAGAATTCTGAGAAAATCTCTCATCTCATTGGTGTGGCTGCAGATTAACAGCTCTTATTGTCCTCAAGGCAATTTCACATCTAAAGGCCAGTTCACTATGGAGGGTGACAAGCTCCACACAGTCCAAGTGTTAGAAATGTAAGATGGGCATCACATCTGCTAACTACCAGTCAACTGGGGTGTCCCCGGCTAGCCAGGACTGCTAATAAATTATGGAAAGTGGCTTGATGAGCACTTCCATAGCTTCATACCACTACGATTGAGATTCCAGCTTTTTAGATTAACCCACAGCTGATGACAACAACCCTTTCCTCTGCACTAGGTCGTTGCCACAAGGAAGAGGCTGTATATCATGAGTGGTGTGAATGCAGCTCCTGCGAGCCCCTAGACTGCAAAAGTCAGAGATCAGGAAGAAGAAAGTGGGTCGACAAAGAATAGATCCTTGTCTCAGAATACTACCTGCAACCCTCCTCTTATATCTAAATTGCTCTTCGTCAGGGAAAGGTGGTTAAAGGTTGTTACGCTAGGAGAAGGGTAAAGAAATATCACATAGATGATTTAGTCTTTACTGCATTAATTCTGTTAATAATTATCTCCCTCACAACCCATGTCAGCAGAAAATTACAGAACAGATGAAATCTCCAATTTCTGACCTGATCTCACCATTTCCTCTCTATCTTTTACTGTTGTCATAATAGAGGCCATTCTTCAGCTGAACTTCCTGAACTTATATTAAAGGTTTTATGGCTGCCTTTAGCTTTTGTAAGACTAACCAGTAAAAACCAGAGTATCAATTAAACGTTAAGGTGCATAGGGTTGATAATCTAAATCTTGAGGCCATCGAGATATTGCCTTTTAGTAGATAAAGCTTGGTTGTTATTTTGAATGTAGGTGTGCCTGATACAGTGGTGCTGTAACAGATTTATCTCTGCTGTATCTAAGAGATTAAGGTGGCAGCAATTAAGTTGGCATGGTTATATATTATAGCTCTTACATAGTAAACTGTAAGCACATGTTCTGGCAAAACGGAGTAAACACGAGGTACATCGGGATATAAGAGCTGCTGTTGTCAGAGGGGAGATTGTAAACAGTGCTTCCTTGTAGGAGGTAGATGAGGATCCCATTGACCCCTGACATGAAATCAGACCAGTTTCAGTGAAGAACCTACACCTCTTCTTTTGAAATCAAGTATCTGCATTAGCTTCTGTTCTCCTTGACAGTTTTGTGCTTCAGCAGGAACTTCAGACTTGGTGTTTATGTCAGTCTTCTACATCCTTGGTATCTCAAGTAGTGTAACAGTGACAGGATCTGACCCATCCTTACTGCAGCCATCAGACTAAGAAAATGCTCACATATAAATGCACTTTTAAAGATCTTTCTGTGGTAACAAACATTCATATGAGTCTATTTTTTTATACTTGCTCCGCTTCCTACACGTGAGAGCACTAATACTATTTCTGTGCAATCTGACAACCATTAAAACCACTCCTGATGAAAGAATAAAGTCCAATTACCTGTAATAAGAACCATTTCTAGCATTTCAAAACTTTCTGGTGAATCCTGAGTGAACTATTAACCTGCTTAACTAGCAGACTAATTGCAGTACTATGGTACAGGGATCCTTCTGAAAATTAATTTCCATTTTCCATTTAAGCAACATGCTGCTCTCAGAGCCAACAGCCTCACAATACTGCAAATCTCTCAGCATAAGTCTAAAACAGGACAGTACCTTGACATGTTTTATGCCATCTGGAACATTGATTCAGGTTCCTTCACTGCCATCTTCATACAGCTGCAAAAAGTCATCTGCTTTGTACTTCTGGGCATCGAAGCGGAGTGTTAAATACAGATGTTCCCAGGGCAACATGCATGGGAGGAAACACAGCCTGGCTCTTCCACTCCAGCCTGAGTGGCTGGCCAACAGAGAAGTGGATTATCTTCACAGAGAAGCCAGGGTGAAGAAAGGGAAACAATACTAAATCAGGAGGAAATAATTTTATTCTCCACACCTGTTCTTCATTGGTGTGTGAGTCAAACATCTGTTCCTATTTAGAAATGAGCAATGAAGTTACCACAGAGTAAGACAATGGGAGCCTGGCCTCAGGAGAATAGCAAAAGTACCTTTTCAAGGTAGGCAGCTCAGGAAAGCAGCGTGGGTTTTCACTTGCTGTAACAGGAAAGTAAATCATAACCTGATAGAAAAATCCCTCAGAGTCACGTTTCCACTGCTGCCAGGTCACTTAGCTCACAGCTTTTGGAATTTGATTGTCTACAGAAATAATCACACAGCTTTGGGGACAGGTATAAACAGAGGTGGGGTGCTGGCTGCTCTTATGTTGATGGGAGATGGACACAAGAGGCTGCAGGTGTGATATTAGCACAAGGGAATTGAATCTCTAAGTGTTCTGCATCTGTCATCGAGTTACATCAGTGCCAATAACAAACCCACCAAAACCAACCAGGTTTCCTCATCAGCTGCCCATCCAGGGAACTATTTTTACATACAGCCATCCTCCACAGCAGATATACAGAAATCTCGTGCAGTCATCAGGCCTCACCTTAGATAGCAAGTTTCTTTAGCCACCACCTCTTTTGACCACTCTCTTCCCAGCTCTTTTATACAGAGGAATTGATGCTGTTCTGCTTCCTGGTCATTGCCTGGTTTCACCCCTTGCTTTCTGGGTGAGGTTGTAAATCCCAGCAGATCAAGGGATTTGGTACTGTATTTAAGAGACTAGTTCATGCTGTTCCCAGAGGGGAGGCAGCTTTAGTGATTTGCTGCATAAAAGCACTTTCTTTCCCTCGTTACAATGATTTCTGCCACTCCTAAAGCTGCAAATATGTGTTGGAAAACACCCAGGAAATTGAATTTTAGAATTTTCCCCCAGCAAAAGGCATTGATGGGTGAGGGTCTTTACTGACCCCAAAAGAGGAATGCAAAGGTTTCGAGGAGACACTGTATTTAGCATTGCAGAAATTAATCAGAAAGAGTAGAAATGATGGTCTGCCTGAACAGAGCTAGTTCCCAAGGACTTGATTAGCAGACAGTATGGACAGACAGCATGGACAGACAGCATCCCTTGTCAGAACAGACAGTATGGACAGACAGCATCCCTTGTTGGAACAGACAGTATCCCACTTGGCTACTCAGAGGGGCTGTGATACAGGGCTGTCTGTGGGATCAGCATCGCTCAGGAGAATCGCTCTAATCCCTGCTACGCTGGGTGCTCTGCCCTGGGTGAGGCTCTGGGATTAGTGCTGAATTTTGTTTCCTGGTGGAGGGGAAAAAAAATGAGGCTGTATTTCTGCCTGCAAGTCTAGATAGAGTCAGTATAACACTGCTTTTGATAGGATTCCTGGAGTGCAGAGCTGCACCATGTAATACATACAAGCTTTCAGAATCACCTTGAAAAGCAGGTGCTTACTTATTTAATACTTATCTTCTTTCTTGCTTTTTCTTCACAAAAATGTGAAATTAAATGACAATTTTGGTCATTTTTTAAAATTTTGTTTCACTTGTCTGAAGATTCGGAGTGAAAGTCAATGCCTAAGTTCACTAGGAAGCACATGAAAAACTGGGCCACTTGTTCAAATGCTTCATGTGAATCTGGGAGTCTCAGCTGAGTGTCTGCCAAAAATATTGCCTCGGGACAATAGGGAACAGCTTGTGCAGCACATTAAACTGCAGTGAGTCTGCCTGAAGGCAAGCCTGTGAACTCTGCTTTCTCTCTAGCACTAGATGTGCAGCTATCTTTTAGAGGAAGATATGAGTTAAGAAAACCAACCCCCACCCTGGCAAAGCAGAAAAAGCCCTTTCTATTTCTCTATCTAGCACGTTTAGGGGATCTTACCTGGTACTGTTAAAGCAGCATTGTTAAAATATTCCACCTAGTCAGAAGCATTCCTTTGCAATCTAGGCAAAATATCCCCAGAATATCAGCAATTCATGTAATCTGTCCTTATCTGGGGTAACAGACAATTAGAATAGTCAGCAGGAAGGACTGGGGGATGGAAATAGGTTTCAGTGTCCTTTAACAACTTTATAGTTGGCTACAAAGACAGCATTGTTTTCAGCCTCTCCGTGACTTGTGATTAGCTTTAGCTCCTTTTCCCATTTTTCCCCTTCCTGTTGGCCACGTCTGAGGATTTGAACATCTCTGTCACTAATAGAGATATTACAGACCAAAGTAGATGGAAGGAAGAGAGTGGCATAGCTTTTGAAAGAAAACTGCTGACACTCCGACTGGAATAGACATACTCGGGTCTTGTACAGAGATGCCCTTATGTCATAGACAACTTGATGTGTAAATTTTTATATAAACTTAAGAAAATTATTAAAGTTCTGTCCCAGAGAGATTTTTGTTGCTGTGTTATCACTGCAGCAGTATATCTTCCTCAGAAAACAAAACAAAACAGAAAAGTTATTTCCATTCAAAAAAATCACATAGAACCTAAAGGTGTGAGGAGAAGTAAAGTAAATAGCACCTTGCTTTATTGTTACCCCAGGTATATTCAGAAACAACGTGGGACGGTTTTTGGAAACATAAGGTATGATCCTTGTAAAACTACGCTGAACAGCTTGTCCTTTGAGGGTTTTTTCCCAACTCACAAGAATTGAAAAAAACCTGTTGAATGCACCATAGATATGAGTTCTGATAATTCCGCTGGTGACTGCTCTGAGAGTCCAGTGAGTGCTCTTCTTGGCTGAGCAGATATTTTAAGGGAATTATTTAATTTAAAAGAACTTCATCTAAAGTCCTGTGCCATCATGAGAAGCAAGCCAACAGAAGCGAAGCAAGCCTGTCATGTAACATGAACTACATATGTTGGACTGCAGGCAATCAAGATGAATAGCACATACCTACCTGCATAAAAGGCTATGCCCATATAATTAATTGTCCTATCACTTCATTTCATTTGCCCTTTACATTTTTCAGTGCCCTACTTTTTTCTCGTGTCTCATAACAGCAGATGCACTCTCTGGGCAAGGAGCAAGACTCTACTCTGTCTAAAACCATTAGGCTGCTCTTGAAAGTAAGTATATAAATAGTAAAAAAAAAAAAATCTGTGAGGAAGAAGCATCAAACATCCTACGTACAAATATTCCCCTCAGACATAGCAGTGAATTCAGACCTGCACTTCTCTGCTCTGCTTCTTGGTCTCTCTCTGCAGTGAATGGAAACTATTATTGGCTTCAGAAGGAACCAGAAATAACCTGAAAACAGCATATACAAGTAGTGGCATGTGTTTCTAAAAGACATTAGGACAGAGGGTGAAAAGTTGTCGTTTATACCTGTTTTTATTTATTAGGTTTGTTGGTATTTTTTGTGGCTTCGGTTGCCAGAAGCTCTTGGAAGTTCTTTTTAGTAAGGGAATATTCCTGCTGAAGTCTGTCATTGGGTTTTGAGGAAAAGGAAAACAAAAAAAAGTTAATTAAAGTGAGTAGGGAAAGAAGGCTCTGCATGAAATACCTGACTGTACAACAGTATCTCATCCTGTAGCTTATCCTGTAAAACACTGGTACCTAAACTTCTGCAGGGACAGCAGATGCAGTGATCCTACAAACCTAAAAGTGAATTGGTGCATAAGATACAATTTCATGTGACACCTGACTATCAGTGGAGAAGGTCTTGGACAAGGGGCTAAAACCTTGAATTGGGTCCGGATAGCCCAAGACACTAATAGATTACTTTTCCAACTCTAAGCATCTTTGGCTCCATTTGGTGTTGGATTTAAAGGATGTGACTCCTTCGCTGGTTTTAAAAGGAAGATGAAATATTGCTTTGATCATCTGTAAGATCTGAAACTCCTGAGTTTCTTTGATTGTGCTGCTTTTTCTGCAGTGCAACCTTTACCAAGTGCTAAATTCTTCTGATCTGTTCATTTATGTTCTTGGCAACCTGTGCTGCTGCATACAAGCTCAAAATAACATTATGTGCCTGAAGATTGAAGATGTCCTCGACCTTGTGTAGAAACACCTACTAGTTTGATTGCTGGTGCTGATCATAAATATTAAGTTAGATATGAGGACATACTGTTGGCCAATGCTGCTTACCAATTGTTCTCCCAGATCAGCTTGGGTTTGCTAAAACAGAACAAAATATTTTTTTAGTATTCTTTCTGTATGAAGACATTTGGCTGGTTTTTGCTCTGAAGGATGAGACTGCCAAATAACACCAAATAAATGTGACTTGTGCCAGAGCCCTCTTAATGTGGCACTCTCTCTCAGGCACATTTGCTAACTGGTCCTCCAGTGCATATACCTCACTACCCTTCACATATAAACCTGTTTGTGAAAGTCTGGTGAGTGATTTAGGAATTTGCCTGGGAATCAGTCAACGGATCTCTCTCTATCTCCTGCTCTACCCAACCACTCAGCAGCTGTTGAGAGAGGCTTTGGGGAGGTAAAGACTGATGAAAACAGAACCAGTCCTTGAGAGAGAGAGATATTCCATGCAGGGCAAAACAGATTAAGTAAATGTGGTTGAAGTCCCAAAGATATAGCTTGTTCTATTTCCATTTTTCAGGCAAATAGATTCATCTGGGAGGGAGGAAGGAAGGAAGCCAGATCTATAATTGTTGACATTCTTTCATTCCCCAATCTCTTGATTCATTTCAAATGCCTTAGTATAACTACAATCCTGTTTACAAAAGAGGGAAAAAGAAGGATTTTTTTTTATATAATAGTAAATTAAAGCATTTATTCCACTGCAATTGTTTTCTCTTTTATCAGCTTTATCACCGTGGCCAAGAAAATCAAACAGGTAACAGACTTGGAAGTAACCTGAATACACGTTGACAGACAATACCTCTGAGATTACATCTCCAACTGAGCAAAAATGTTTAACTATCATCTCCTTTCCCATTAATTTGGTTTCATTTATGAGACTTTTCTAGTGCTGAAAGTCATGCGAGCCCTTATTTGCCTGTGACTTGGCGTGATTTCTGATGCACCTTCAGCAGCAAAGGACCACGTAAATTTACAGAGCAGAACAGACAGAAATCTTCTCAGCCCACTGTTCTGTTTCTCAGTGCCTCGCATTAGATGTTTCATAAACAGCACCTATGCCCCCTCACCATGAATGCCACTATGAACGAGGTGTGTGTGAGATTAACATGAGAGGTTTCCTCCTAATCTGTGTCGAATTTACTGCCTTTGAAAACTCTATGAGTTTCCTTGCTATTAGATTATGGGATAGGCAAACTATCTTAATGTAAGATACCCATTGTTTTTACACTGTTCTCATATCCTTTTGCTCTCTTTTTCAGATTCTCAAGCACTTGGACATTCGCTGTTACAGAACGGCTCCCAGCGCACACCGTTGTAAGAGAGCGAGATTCAACGTCTTCATCTCTTTTAGTGATTAAAAGGATGATTGATTCTTCCATTCTGTTTGTGTTGCCAGTTAGTTTGACACCTTCCTTTATTTCCACTTTATCTTTTTTTCAGTAAGATGAGAAACCCACGATTTGCTGTAAGTGAAAACACTTCAACTGAAAACCTTCAACTGAAAACACTGTTTTCCACAGTAATCTCCATTACCTGCTCACTAATGAAGTTAGTATCATACCTGGATTTGCTACTACTACTGCATGGTCAGCAGACATCATTACTGGGCTGAGTAATGCTTCAGTTTCCTTTATTCAGCCTTTGAACTCCCCCCTGCTTTTAAAGCAGTACAAAGAAGCCTGCTCTGAAGGTTATCAGTTTCAGGCTGGGGAAGGATGGAAATTTTACACCTCTCCTTTATCAAAACGCTTTTCTTCTCGTGCCCTGCTATCTGGCCATAGAAATGGATCGATGTAACGGTGTACCAAATGTCACAGCAGTGCCCAAGGGTAGAGGTGGCACCTCAGGGAACTGCAACTCGTATCAAATAGATTAAAAGTAGTGCCTCGAAGTGCAAGTGGAGAGATGAAGTCATCTAAGGTATCACCTTCACTCACGAGAAAAAAAGTGAGGAGAGTGGAAAGCAAGATTTTCATTCTAAGAGGACAAAACGCCTCCAGAAATGCAAGAAATTTCCCCTTCAGTTTCTGAACTGCAGTATTTGGTTTTCCTGTGGGCTTGCTGATGTCCCAGCCTATCCTAGAGGTTACAGGGTAAAAACTTGTCTCTTTTCTCGCTTCGGCTTCAACCGGTGTGTGACGGAGGGAGCTTGTCAGGACTGACCCGGTCCTCCCGAGGAGCTGCAGCCGACAGCACCCCCCAGCTGGGGCCAGATTTCAAAGATCTAAGTGGGAAAACAAACCTGACGGAAGAAATCCCAACTCCCCTTCTCAAATCAGTTCAAAACATTTGCACTTCCAAACAACGCAGACCCAAAAGGGCTTTTTTTTATTGTAGTTAAAACCTGTCGTAGAAAAGATTGTGAGTGCAACAAGGACCACTGCAAGCCAGTAATTACTACGACTTGCGAGCTCTCGGGGATTGATGATTGCTAGAGGGTGTTCAAAGCCAAGGACGGAGACAAAATCAGTCGTTACAGCTGGACGTGGGGATGATTTCTGACACAGTTCATTTGTGACCTGGTGGAACACCACGACCAGTTTCACATTTCTCAGATTAATCTCCTGAACTTGTTTTTTTTTGTAAAGGGCCACAGGGGAGAAGTCGAGAAGTTCAGCCCTGCCAGAGAGCAGCCACTACAGCAGATTGCTTCATGCCTTCTTCTTTTTTTTTTTTTCTTTCAATGACAAATCTAACAAGGAGCATTAGATTAGCATAGAGAGAGCCAAATTTCTCCTGGTGGAGGCAGAGAGACTCCATTTATTATCCCTAAATCTTGAGCAGGGGCAGCTCAGAGAGCAGAAGGAAAACAGAAGTCCTTAGAATCTGCTGCCCTCGTGTTGCCTTAATGTCCCTGGACAGAGGGAGCCAAAGACCTCCTGGCATAAGCCCAGTAATTGTTTCGTGTTATTCCAAAGATGGACTTGGCTTGGAGGAGTTTCTTTTGTTGTGAGCTGCAGTGGAGTTCTTTTTTCTTTTCTTTTTTAAAATATACTTCCTTTATTTCCATGTCTGTGATGCTTTCCAGAGCAGCTCTTTTCTCATTGTCAGCTTCAGTGAAGGATTTCCTGGGACTATGTGACTTCTCCCTAAATACCTACAGCAGGCCTGTGCTAGTGGTGATCCTGGCTCTCACTTGTGGAAATTTTACTCTATTTTCCAAACTTAAAATTGGAAATTATATTGAATGAATGGCTGACAATTTGGGGATAAAAATTAGGATTCATTTACATTCCTGGTAGTTGCCTGAAAAGATATTGCCGGATATCCAGCCCATGTCCCCACCAGCAATCCTGTTCCCTGCCCCTTCCTACCTGGAAACACCCATGCTTGGAGAGCACGGGCATTGCCTTTGGGAACTCTGCCCTTCTTTATTGCTCCTGTGTAAAGGAATTAATAGTTTGAGCCTTGTCTTATACTTGGACATCTGGGGTTATTGGCAGCTAGGTAGATTCATAGCACTGCTAGCTGACCCCAGTGGTGTCAGCTAGGAACAAAGCATATTTCTGATATGGAAGGGATAAATCTGCTCATAACTACCACTATCAGAATTATATTACACCTATTTTTGGCTGCAACTAGGCTTCAACCTCAGTTTTTATAAAGAAAGATCAATGCCAGAGCTTGTGTATTACTGCACTACTGCTCTTGACTGGCAGAAGACATCAATAATCTCTGATACTTGTTGAGCTAATTTGTTTGTCACTCCTCGTTAGCTGGTAATGGCTTTTACTGCTAGTGCTGGTTTTAAGGCTTGGGATAAGAAATACATATATTTTTACCGTTTAGGACCAGCTTGCTCATGTATGTTTTCTAGCTCTTCCTGAAGGAGGTAATTGTTACTAATGAAGAAATATGCAAGTCTCTTCATAATTACAGTGAATAACCTGACTCTGTGATCTTTAATCTCAAACAGCATTTTTCATCTCCAGATCAAAAATGAAACAGTAAACCTCATGGCTAAGGAGAATGAAAATGGGAGTGATGTAAAAAGCATGCCTGGAATCAAGACACAATACAGTCTCATCACTTATGGCTTGCTCTGGCTTAAGACGTCCTATTTAAAATTTATTCTTACTCTTCTTCCTTGTCCTGTCCAATCAGAACAAAAGAAAAGCTGAAATGGTTTTAAATGTTAAGACTGTGAGCTTCAATGCTGGCTCTGTTGCTAGATGTTAAACACTTACCCAATCCATTAAAAAACACTTGTTTCCCATGTCATATCTACTTTTGATCACAGCAGAGGAATGGAAAACAATAAAAATGGACATAATGTGAAACAGATTGTTAGCATGCTGCTTGCTTTTGCTTTTGCATTTGTTTTTCCCTTGAAAATATCTGAGTGAGAGTTAACTTGATGCTCTGAAAAAAAAAGACCTTTTCTTTTCTCAGTTCTTGTTGGAAAACCTTGCCTTTAAAACAAGATGCTATATAAATAGCAGTGTGCTGTAGCTGTGCTGATGCAGACTGAGTGGCTGAAGTTGCCTGTGGTGGCTGGTGATATTTCAAAGAGAGACTTATAAAGCTTGTGAGCAGATCCATTTCATCCAGCCTGTTTAGTTTCTTTCCTGGAAAAGCTCGTTCCCTGATTCAGCGCATCTCACTTGGAGCATGTGTTGGTTGATTCTAGGGCCTAAGTCAACCCATCCAGATGAAACTTCATGCATCTCAAAAAAAAAAAAAAAGATGCTAAGTAATCAAGGAATTGTAACTGATGTGAAGAGTGATGTTAATCAGTCTCATAATAAACTAAACCAGGAGGCATGAAGACAAACTGATGTGCCTGATTAAAACTCTCCAGAAGTGGGCTCCACAAGTGGAAAAAAGGGGTTAAGAGATCCAGGGACTGAGGTTTCTATTCTACACTGTTTCCCTGCAGTTCAGCATCAAACGAAGCCAAGACTACTGCTGTACTCAGTTTCATACCCCATTAGCAACATCTTGCTTGCAAGCTTAGCAAGGCCTTCCTCACAATAAATTCCCCGAAGCAGAATGAGGCTCTATTCAATTAATTTGTTTGGATGAAGTGCCACTTCATGACAACAAGCAGTAAATGCTAAATTAGATCCTTAGTGCATATTTAGAAGAAAATAGGCAGGCAAGGGGTCACAGACAGCACCTCAACGGCACGGACCAACAAGGCAATGCTATCCCAGGCTAGCAGCTTGCATGTGTGATTATGAGAAATCCCCTGGAAAACTGGCCCAGTGAGGGGGAGAGGAATTAGACATGTTTAAAGCTTGAAGTCAGCCATCAAAATTTATTGTTCCACTGTGCATCCTCCTGCCCGTGACTGCCTGGAATTATTCAACCAAGGAGCCTAGAATAGAGGGGAAACAGTTGAAAAGGCCTTGAAAGATGTATGTGATTTTTGCTGGATTCTGGAGACTTTGGAGATGTCATTTCACAAACTGGAAGGTGAAAGTTCAAAGAAATCTTTGCTAATAAGAGGAAAAAGTAAAAAAAAAAAACCTAAACAAACCAACCCAAACCTCAAAAACCCAAACAAGACACAGAGGGGGCGGGGGGCGGGGGGCGGGGGGGATAGGAAGAGGTAGTGGCAAAGGTTGAGGGTTTGAAGCAGTTACACCTCTATCTGCAAACTCTTCCTGAAAGCTGCTGACAGAGCTTTGGCATCTGATCATCTCCTAACTGCTGATTAACATAGCACTGTTTTATATTTAACTCAGGCCAGAGCAGGAGGGGCTGGGGGTGGGGTTGGGCTGCTTATAAGGGGAGCACGGCAGGAACAATGTTCTTCTGTGTCAGTTCCCTCCGTCTCCCAGCCCAGCTGCACTCCTTTTGATCATTCATATTTCCTCTAAATGCGTGTTGTCTCTAATTAATTGAGTGTCTCATGGCAAGCGAGGTAGGGGAGACGGGCAGAGGACAGCTAGAGCTACACAATTAAAATCCCAACCAAGTCTGCTGAGTTTACTGAATGCGAGTGCCGAAGCGACCAATAAGCTTTTTTTTTTACAGTTAATGTTTTGCTGTGAGAACAGCCCCAGGAGCGGAGATGGAGGGCATGGATTTTGAGGATAAGAAGTCTAAGAGGTACTGCATGAAGACAAAGCACGTGGCTATCATCTGCGGCGTCGTGGTCGTTGTAGGTCTTGCCGTGGGGCTTGGCGTGGGATTGAGCCGACCTAAATCTCAAGAGTCTTCAGGGGAAACAGAGCAGCCAACAAACCCTCCTCCCCCTGTGGATTTGGGTCCCTGCCCTCCTAAAAACGACGAGACTGGAGACTGGAGGCATTTTAGGCTCCCCACTTACGTCAAGCCCGTCCACTACGATCTGGAAATGAAGCCTGAGATGGAGGCAGACATTTACACCGGGACAGTCAGTATTTCTGTCGCTTTGGAAAAATCTACCAGCTACCTGTGGCTTCACCTGCGAGAGACCAAGATTACAGAAATGCCCACACTCTGGAAATCCTCGGGACAGCAGATTGCTCTGAGCGACTGCTTTGAGTACAAGCCGCAAGAGTACATAGTGATGAAGGCAGAAGCAGAGCTCCCTGTCACCAATGAAACTCATCCCTATATACTCACCCTGAAGTTTCAAGGCTGGCTGAATGGTTCCCTGGTTGGGTTTTATAGGACCACCTACACTGAAAATGGACAAATCAAGTAAAACGGTTTTTCTTTTATTTGTTAAACTTCCTTCTCTGTTTCTCCTTGCTCAGGCCTGCTCTTTTCCTGAGAGAGCTTCTCAGCCTTGTCTCTCACCAACTTACTGACGTTTCTGGGCTGTTCTTTAATTTCCTCATTCCCCTAAGGAAGATGCTGTATTCAAACCCCTTTGGTTGTTGACAAGTGAGTGTGGGCTGGAGAGACGAGGGGGGTGTTATAACTGTTATGAAAAACTCTTTCAAACTCTATTGGTCCCAGGTTACCTTTGAGCTTTAGGAATGGCTCCTCAGAGAGCTGGAGGGATCGAGGCCTGTTTTTATCTTTGTAAGTGCAATAAAGAGCATACAGCTCTTTCCTGTCACTCCCCAAGGTAACAGTTTCAGTACAAAATGCTCTTGTGATAGTTTTCCTGACATCGTGCCTCCTTGATGTTGTAAGCCTGAGGAATATCCAAACCAGAACTTCCCTGTCCCTCCTGCAGATGGTTTAAATTATGGGTGGGAAAGTCCAGACTGTGAAGGTTATCTTTGACTTGGGTTTTCTGTGTTCCAGCTCTTCTTTTTTTTTAATTTTTTTTTTTTTTTTGTATCAATGGTTATTGAGAGATTACAAAGCCTCTGCCAGTTCAGTTAACCCATTCCACTTGCTGGAAAAAGCCATTGCCCACTGCTCAGAGACATTTCCCTGCAGTTAATATACGGAGAGGACACTCATCCATTTTCCAGTATTTACATTTCTGAAATGACTCATCCCAGCCTTTGCAGCTAGAGGATAAACTTGGCTAGGCTTTTCCAAGGTCCTGTAGCCAGAACGTGGGGACAAACACTGGTGTATTTTCACAGCACTTGTTTGCCCTCCTGGGACAGTGGTGTCATGAGTGAGTGTCTCATCAGCTCCATTCAGCTGCTGACAGGCAATTCCAGGAGTAGGAGCAGTGACAGGCACCACCAGTAGCAAATCCAAGAGGCGGAGGAAAATGCAAACGTTAATTTTTCATCCTTACCCATAGTTATCTGATCTGGGAATAAGCCATGTAGATAACAGCTTGAACTCCAGACCGCTCTTTCCCTCCTGTTTTCCTCCATCTACCACCTCAGAGAATCACACAGAATCACAGAATGGCAGGGGTTGGAAGGGATCTCTAAAGGTCATCTAGTCCAACCCCCCTGCCAGAGCAGGATCTCCCAGAGTAGATCACTCAGGAACAAGTCCAGGTGGCTTTTGGAAGTCTCCAGAGATGGAGATTCCACCACCTCTCTGGGCGGCCTGTTCCAGTGCTGTTACCCTCACAGTGAAGTATTTCCTCATGTTGAGGTTGAATCTCTTGTTTTCCAGTTTATGGTCATTGTCCCCTGTCCTGTCACTGGACACCACTGAGAAGAGCCTGGCCCCATCTTCCTGACACCCACCTTTTAGATACTTATAAGAATTGATAAGATCCCCCCTCAGCCTCCTCTTCTCCAAGCTAAACAGACTCATCTCTCTCAGCCCTATCTCCTCTGACTTGGAAGGTGCTTTGGTTTTATACTCTGAGCATCTGACATTCCCACAGCAGTTTTGAAGTGTAACCTCTTAGTACCTTTATAAGTTGAGGTGTGTTACTTCCCTTTTATTGGTGAAGGATGCCAAGATATTAAATGAGTTGCCCTAGGTGTGCCACAACACCAGAACAGCAGGACCACAGTGCAGGCCTCCTGAGTCACAGAGCAGAGAAGGTGAGTGCCCACCCCTCAGATCCAGTGTAGGAAGACAAGGACCCAGCATCTGATGTCAGGAAGGTAGGAGAAGCTAAAGAATGCACAAAATGTGAGCTCACCTTCAGTAGAGGGTTCCTACTCTTGATTTGAATGCTGGAAGCTACAATTGCAAGGATGATCCCCAGCCAGCAGTCTGGAAACACCATGCAGAAAGGAACTGGAGCATGTGAGTTTGTTAGGCTTGAGAAGGGCTCTAATAAGAATGAGTGAACGGTGATTTCTGAAACGTTTCTGTGGGGTTAAGTTTAGGCAGATTGTTTGTGGGGATGGAAGAGGTGATGTACGTGATAAGTGGTAAGTACAGCTTTGTAATGAAAGCAACCACCAGCCCAGTGGTGCTGCAGCCACCAGCCGAGTTGCTGCTAAGTGACATGAGGTGATAGGATGGGGTGAGGAAGGATGGTGAGGGAAGGGTTTCATTACTTATTAAAACTGCATTTCCCCTGGATTTCCACTCAAAACCAATGCTCACTGGAATTAGTTGGGTTTTTTTATTTTGCCTTTGCCTGAAGCAGACATCACTTTGGGAAAATTTCATCCCAAATAGTTCCTTTTTTGTCACATTGTAAGGGAATACAAATCAGATCGGGTAATAGCAGAAGTCAAGCGAGTTTATTAATAGCGGATGTTAGAGAGAAGGGGGCTGAGGTGAAAATGCAAGCCCAGGTGTGTTTAAGACTATTCCCCCATCCCTTCTGGTCTGTGTTAGAAGCAGCAGGACCTTTCAAGGGAATTAATAACGCTGGAAAGTCAGGTCACAGGGCTGAGCTGCTCCCCAGCTGTCTATCTGGGAAGGCAAAGGTTTGCCAAAGCACTGCTACAATGCCTGGTGTGTACAAACCAGGCACGTGTCCAGGCTCTGCTGTTGCCCGGATTCAAAACTCCCACCACCTTTTGGGGAAAGCAGGTAGACATGTGCTGAACATGCCTGCAAGTCTGGGATCCTTGGGAGGCTTAGGGAGAAGCACACCTCGTTTGGGAATCCTGTTCAGACAGGTCACACAACCCCCGTCAGGACAAAGGTGCTTTGGGACGTGCCCAGAAGCAGATCTCGAGCTAGCCTGGGAACACAGCTATTTCAACTGACGTGCACGTGTGGGGAGGGAGCAGGAAAGTAGATTAGAATGCAGATTTTAGAGACAGACCTGCCTAGAGCCTCCTGTGGGTGTCTGAATCCAGCTGTCAGCACCAAAGTCCTTCATCTTCTGTCTCTTCGTTTCATTTCCCTATTGATCAAAGGGGAATAACCTTCCTTCCCTACTTGGCTTGATGCAGTGAGCATAAATACATTACAAGAGTGTTCTTTTCAGATATTAGGGAAACGAGCACAACGAAAGTCCTTGCCTGGTGTAATGTTTGGGGGGTTTTAACTCATTAGTTCCTTTCAAGGAGTGTGTTAAAGCCCACTTCTATTTTCTCCTTAATATTACAGATGATCCAAACGTGTCACAGCAGCTGGCTTTGATTTTGCATTACTATTAGGGACTAGGTATGCCTTCCCTTTTCTGGGAATTCTCTCTGTCCTTCCTAAGAGGAGAACAAGAGGCTTATAAAATATACTCATCTGGGCACATCTCTAACAGGGAGGCTTGCATTTAGGATTTTATTGATTAGGGAAAGTCAAAATATTCTGTAGTGTACAGAAGTAGCTCTCCTGGGTTTACTCCTCAAGGAAAAAAATCTCAGAAGAAGAAAATACTCTGAAGTTAGGGAAAGACTAGGAGAAAAATGCTTTAATTTGCTCAAGGGGAGGAGTTTTCCCCTGTGCTTTTGGAAAAAAAATAAAGGGGGTGGGGGGGCTGTATCTAAATGCAGCACTGTGTTATTTTGGGAACAACAGCTGGATGCAGTCTCTGCCAGATCTTCACTTTTTATTACTATGATATTTACAACTGCCACTTCTAGTTCACATTTAAAGGTCTGGACATCAACAGCAAGTAGAAAGGGCAGGAGCCACCAAACAGTGAAGAAAATCTTACCTAAAAACTACATTATACAGCCCGAAAGGAAATGACAACATTTCATGTTGCTGGTGCCACTGCCACGCATGCCATAGCCTGGAGTTCTCATCACCTACTCCCTAGGACTGGTAGTGCTAAGCTTTTGCACTGCTGATGTCTCTTTGACTCCACAAATGTATGAGGAGAGATGGATTATCACCTTATAAATCAACAGAGAGCTCACAGTGTTATCAGACTGCAGGAACAAGATATAAATGTGTTCAAATACATAGCCAATTTTTTAAGCAATAGCAGTGAAGCATTGCCCTGGGGACTGGAAGTTAACTTCATTGTGAAATAGCTTTCGAATCCGATAGAAAGTAGAGAGTGACATCAAACAATTTACCAGGCAAAAGAAACTCTATTGAGCCTGAAGTTCTCTTAAGGTGAATGTTCATTATGCCTTCGGCCCCTGAACTTCTGAGTTACTATTCCAATGAACCTGAATGGGACGAATCCCAGTGCCGTTACCTCCACCAGGCTTGTAAATGACCCTTGCTACTCTGAGTTGGTAATGAGTAGTTTAGCGTTTAACCATCACAGGGAAATGCCAAGGGCAATAGAAATACTGAAAAATTGGTTGCCAGGAGAGCTTGTAGGATTGCTGCGGATTTGTAATTTACGACGTACCCTTTTAATTACTTTTTGGAAAGAAAAACTACCTTAATATAGCTGCAGCAGCTGTAGAAGTGCTTTCAGAAAATGCCTGACATTCCAGATTAATTGAAGAAGCATCTGAGATCCCTTTCTCTATCAATCACTGGACAATATGCTCTGCCACTGTATGGTTCATGAATGGGGGAGCCTGTGAGAAGCAAGCACATCATAGGAGTGTTCACAACCTTCACCTTATGTTTTTACATGACCCTATTGTCTAGATCCTCCAGTTGGTTTTGCACAATTGAGATGACTTTCTAAACCCCTCAAAACGGGGTTTTTGATGGCACAGCATCAGTTCTATACTAGGATGTTCACCTGAACTTTCCATTCTTTCTCCAAGAGTTTCATTAGTGGAATCAGGGGAGCACAACAGCACCAGCAGAAAACTGTACATAGTAAAAGAAACACCCGAGCAGAGTGAGATTTTAGGGGCACTTACTCGATTCCAAAATGCCTTCTCAGGAGGTGTTCAAGACTCCAATCCCAAGATATGCCCTAGTGGATAAACAACACGTGGAGTGACTTAAGTAAACATCCCTATACCAGGCATCAACTTCATTTCAGATTATACCATCAGTGGGTTGGTTTAGGTACATAGATCAATGGGAAAGTTCATCAGGAAGATGAGCAAAATTTTTACTGTCCATAAGAGACCATTCCTGTCTTATTGCCTGGCTCCTAAAAATATTTGATGATAAGCAAGTGGCTCTAGCTTTTTCTCTGAAACCTAGAGGGTGTTGATGACAGACCTTGAGATATACATGTTACAGATGCCTATACGATGTCGGCTTGTGCCTTTCTGATGTCACCTACTTTTGTGAATGGACAAGTGCACACAAATATTTGTAGTTGACTTTAGCTCGTGAAATTGCTAAAAAAAAAATACACTTGTAAATTGCAGATAAGATTTAAAAGGTGTATAATGAAGGCGTGCCAATGTGTTGTTTGTTTAAGGAGCATTGCAGCTACTGATCACGAGCCAACAGATGCACGGAAATCATTCCCTTGCTTTGACGAGCCCAACAAAAAGGCAACTTACAACATATCTATCATCCATCAAGATACGTACCAAGCACTTTCAAACATGCCAGTACAGGTATGTATTTCCCAGCCCTGCTGCCAACGTGGAATGGTTCTGTAAAGCCACTGGAAAGGTTCTGTAAAGCCACTGAAAAGGTTCTGTAAAGCCACTGGAAAGGCAGCATGGATCACAAGGTCCTTGCGCGTCACACTCCACCACCCAGACACTGTAAAGCTAATGGTTAATAAATATTCCATAAAACAGGATTGGTTGGTTAGGACTCCTGAGGGTCCACCACCATACAACATGGCAATACAGAGCCAAATCCAAAGCAGAAATGAAATGTCTCTTCTGTTCTTAGCTGACTGGCCCCCTATTCAGATATTCTAGATGAGCATCCCCTACTAACTATAAATAGGTAGTGGCAGATTCTTCAGTCAAACCAGGTGGAGTCTGAGAAGGAATGTTCTGGAAGGCAGCTGCTTCTGAAATGGGACACCTAAAATAAGCACTGAAACTACATAATGGTTCAAAGTGAGGGTCTGCTGGTCACAATCTAATGGCAAAGGATCTTGCTAGCAAGAAGGTCCAGAATTATTATTTTTAATAATACAGGATCTGAAATCCCATCTCTCAGCTCATGGGTGTGGACACTTGTCAGTCCACCACGGCTGTAATTTTCTAAATAATCTATTTCTGGACCTGGTGGGTCAAATTCCAAGTTTTGTATGAAATTCCATGGCATCAATTATCTACCTCTGGGCCCTCTGGAAGAAGAATGAATGACTTTCAAATGAGAGACTTTCTAATGAATAGTTTAGCTGAATGTGTAGTCCAGTGTATAATTCCTAATGAATATGTTCTGAAATGAGAGATAAAGTGCCAAGTTCAAAAAAAAAGATTTAAAAAAAAAATAAAAAAAAGAGCTTCCAGCCTCCAGGCTGTTGACTTTTATATCCTCCCAATCACTCCCACACCCAGAAAACAAAGGTCTGCTTTGCTGTGTACTGTTTTATTTAGAGTCCCCCGAACCTTAACTATCCCCTAGCAATGCAGCTGAGAGAACTGTGACCAACCCGACAGAGCTGCCTCCCAGACCCTTTGCAAATTTAAAGCTCTGACCTTTTCTTATAAAAAACATTTCTATGATACCTAAAAAAGCACCAGGCATTTTGATGAACAACACACGAAAGGAGAGTGTTTGCTGTACTTTTCCTCATGGCCCTCAGGTAAGTGAGGGTACTGGCAAGGAATGGGATGGGATGAGATTAGATGTTATCAAGCTTTAGTGGCTTTTGAGATTTACTTTACACCTTTACACTTGGACCTTGCCTCTAGAATGGACAAAAAATTATCAGCCAGGCAATAGAAGATAATGAATAGCAGCAATAAATATTTAGAGGATGAATCACACACAACAGGTTGCAGGTTTGGTCGTCCAGTTGAGAGATAAGGACATTTGGGAAAATCAGGAATGGTTATTAATTGATTTACAAAATAGGAACTATAATCAGCACTAAACCTTATGTACATTTAAACAACCCACCAATTAGCAGTGCTAATTTGTATCTCAGTGAGTTCAGGATAGATCATTAGACTGGTCTTTATCCTAAGTAAGATCTCTGCAATCCCTGACTCCTGCACGTTGCATGTATTTAAGAGAGGAGAGAATCCAGTATCTTCTCTGATCTGCCCGAAGTGATGTTATTTTATGCAACTATTTCAAGTAGCCTACACTGGAAAACTCCTGTTGGCAAAATTTCTGTGCATGTGAATGATTCCAAATCCTTGATGAAAATTAGAACCAGTTAAACTTATTTAGAGCAGAAAAAAAAAGTCCTAGTTCATGTATTGCAGTACTGCAGGAGAACGTTTTGACTGTTTTCATTCCATCAGCAATGGGATGTTAGAAGAGGTGGCCCTGGAGAGGTGATTTGTCATTCCTATTTAGCTGCAGCCTTCATAGAAATATTGTACCCTCTTCTTCACCTGTTTGTAATTCCAAAAGTCAAATTAATTCTTTTTCCACTTCTGCAGGAATCTGTAAATCTGGGCAATGGCTGGACTCGGACAACTTTTAAGAAGTCAGTTCCCATGAGCACTTACTTGGTGTGCTTTGCAGTCCACCAGTTTGAGTGGGTAGAGAGAATATCTGCTAGCGGAAAACCGGTAAGTCCTGGTGCAGCCTGAGCATGGGTCAGGTGACTGATGTACTGTGATTTGCATTTTGATTTAATTAAAAATCTCTGTTTATAATACAAACAGGAACGTATTTTTCCTTTTCCTATAGCCTATTTTATGCAGCCTGTTTTATCAGAGTAGGTGTTCACAGCGGTCTACTCTGACTCCAGATCGTGTCTCACAGTCCTTCCCTGTCTCCCATCCACCTCCTGTACAGGCACTTGGGTGAGGAAGGAGCACAATTTCTCCAGCCTCATCCCTGACTTGAAGCCCAGGGTCTGAGGGAATGTGCAAGTCTAGGGGCAGACGAGATTCACAGGCCACGGACACAAATACTTTACAGGTTTCTGTGGGTTAAACAGTGTGAATCTAGGCACTTGATGCCTTCCTGTCTCCAGGCACAGAGCCACAGGACTCCAGGGCTATGTGCCATTATGCATTGGCTCTCATATTCTTTCTTTTACAACAGTGGCTAAAGACAACATCCCAGTGTAAATTCTTTAAGTATAGAAGTGATAGTGCCTGCCTAAACCACTGGATATTCGGTAGGTGCCATGTGTTTGAATCTGAACCCACAGAATTCAAATAACTCCTTTATTTCGATGCGACAGGCAATGCAATTCAGGTCTCACCTAGATTCAAATCTCCCGAAGGTGCAGCTGATCAGATGCGAGTAGATCACGAGACATTATGTTGAATTGCAACACGGAAGCCTAAATACAATTTACCTCTCAACACAACCCCCTAGTTTAGCCTAAACCTAGCCTGGGATGCTCACCCACCGTTAATTACTTATTGCTTTACCTATTTTTTTCATCTGAGACAGAAGATGATCCCAGGGCTGTGTGCTCTTGCTGCTTCCCATTCCTTTCCCCTTAGGGATGTATCACATGGTCTTGTGGTTCAGCTGAGATGGAAACACTTTTCCTCCTCTTCAGGAGACAGTGACACCAATGGACAGAGAATCTGGAGCAAAGCCCCAACCAGGCCCCCCACCGTTCCCCTAGCAAGTAAACTCTTCCCAAGTTTCTCCATCCAAACAAGCTCAGCAAATCCTTCCCTACCTAAGGCCATCCACTGATGTGAAAATCTGCCTTGTAGAAATCTCCCAAGTGCTGCTCCAGTTCTTAGCAGAGTTCCTGGCACAGCACTGTGCTGAGGCCTCCCTCCTCCCTCTCCTACACCCTTGCTAGCATCCTGCTGGAGGCTTAGAACATTTCTTACCAAAGAACTACGGCTAAATTGCCCTTAGTCAAGCAAATGGATGCTGGTTAGAGAGAGCATTGCAATGTTCTTAGATCCCTGCTCTTTGGCCGAGTAATTTGCAAAACAGGAGGATGTTTTAGGCCACCCAGACACACAATTTTGTTCCTCAGAGAGATGCTCTTCAGCACGGCTGCTCCGTTCACAATCAGGGACGGGAGTCTGGTTATTTGGCCTCAATAGATGGCCTCTAGTGTTTAGTTATTTTAAGAATCAGAATTTGTGCAGCTTTTGTAGAACATAGAGCAGTAAGGGGGAAAAAAAAAAAAAAAGAGTGCTGAAGATGTATACAATTTTATTTTCTAGATGCCAAAGTTAACATTCTCTGCTTGTCCATGTCAGGCTCCAAAAAATGGCTCTGAGGTTGATATTTGTTGGGTTTTTTTCCCCAAGCAAACCAGTAAAGCCCACACTGCTCCTTACTGGTTGTAGCTTTTCTAAATAGGAGGGAGTGTTCGCTGAAATGTGGTAATTAAAATGTGTGTGAGTAGAAGCAGGGGTGTTTGTGTCAGCACAGAGATTGCCTGAAGAAATGGCCTTCTAATTCAGGCCTTGGTTACTACAGTTTTTATTAACGTTATTTGCTGAATAATGCCTGAGGACTTGCCTGCACTAGAAAACTTGGAGTTTAAGTGAGGTTATCATTGTTTTCTTTCTCTTAGCATGGATGTAGTTTTACTAATATAATGTGTATATTACTAATATAATGTGTATATTACTAATATAATGTGTATATCACTTCTGAGTGATCTACCCTAGTTTTGGTCCTGCTCTGGTGGGGGGGTTGGACTTGATGATCATTGGGAGGTCCCTTCCAACCCCTAATATGCTGTGATTCTGTGATTTTGTGTATGGGTAAGATTGTTTTTAATCAAGGGAGACACAGAAAATCCATCAGTAGAAATTACATTTTCCCCAGGAAAAAAAAACCAGGCTATCTGAGCTTTTAGTGCTCAGCTAAAAAAAAAGCTTTTTAGATCTTTTAGTCAGATATCTAGAAAGTCCTTCTCCTAATCAAACAGTTCCTTTCCAAAAACTTTGAAGCTCAGCCAAGCAACGAGCGATTCAAATTCACCGACTTGCTGAATAGAACATCCCATAGTTTGCTGCTTAAATTGCTAGCAATAAATCCCTCGTCCAAAAGAAAGCATCCATGTGATCCATACATTGCTTTCATAACCAACAGCAGCAGCACAGAGCTCTCGTGACACAGCAAGTTATTTCAAACCTCTGCCTTTCCCTCTGAAAGCCGTTGCCCTAGCAAAGACACTCACGGAATCGATGGTGGGAAAGGTGCCTACAGATGGAAAGGAAGCTCCTGAGCTGATTCCCCGGGAGCTACCAAACGACTGCTTTGGAAAAATCACAGAGGAGATTATACAAATGAAACTCAAAAGTCAGTTCTAGCGCATGCTGGAGGTTTGGGAAGCTATTAATATGGATCAGCCAGGGGACCGAGGAGTGCTAAATTGGGTAAAGAGCTTACTGAAGTGGAAATTGCAGATTGTAATTGCAAACTGACCCTGAGGGAAATCCCATGGTTGGAATGGATTCCCAATTGAATTTCATAAGCTTTGGTTTTGTTTTTGTTTTTGTTTTTGTTTTGTTTTCTATTTTTCATTCCACTTTCCCATCCTCCACCCTCCTTGGAGGAAGTGAAATTTTATGGTATTGAAATCAATGGCTTGTCTGGCTCCAAGAGGTCTCCTAGAGTAGGCCAGGTCCTTTGCTCAGTTTGGACTCTAAACTCCTGGCTGCAAGACAGCGCTGAGGAGTAAACAAGCCACACCAACACAGCCAGAAGAATGTGGTCCATTCATAAGAGACACACAGCCTGCAAAATGAGATGGATCAGTTTTCCTAAAGCCAGAAACTTGGCTCCATATAATGATCTCTTACTTTCCACACTGGAGATTTTGGGGGACAGGGAAGAGAACAGCCTACAGCTTCTGACAGCGGGCACTCCAGTGCTATGGCTCTGCTCTGGGGCAGAGATCTGTGTGAGCTTTGGGCCAAAAAACTGCATAAATTCTGAAGTTAACCTTTGTCTTCACAATGTGGAGGTAACACCCGAAAAGGTTTTTTTCGAGCTGTAGATTCCTCATCATGGTCATGGGTGTCATAAGGACTCTAGTCTCCAGGGCTTGAGGCTTCCTGTCGCTTGACAAGAATAGCCAAAGCAGTTCCAGGCACCAAGCCTCGTGGATAGAAAGGTCAGCACTCAACACACCTTTTTTTATTGTTGTTGTTCATGAGAAAAAGCATGTTCAGATAGGCAAGAGGAGCACAGAAATGGTCCCTTATCACAAACTGGCACTTCTACAAGTGCCAGTTTTCCTGGGCCTGCCTGGTGGGAAGAGAGAGAGCTAATTTTTGTCTGGGTTTTCCAGAGGTGCAGCAGCCCAGCAGGCACTGTAGCTGTGACTGGCTGGCTGTATGGCCTGAGGTCCTGGGCAAACAGCCTCTTGACTTGCATGGGACAGCATGTCTGGAAAGAGTTACACATCTGGTAAATGAACCATCTTCAAAGGGTCTGTGATCTTCAAACATACAAAGGCAAGAGAAAATTAATGATAGTATCCAAGAAAGGTAGGAAGAAATTGAAGAAAATAAGGTCTAATGAGCTTCAGCCACATTTCAGGACAGATGTGCTCCTAAAGATTGGTCTGATGGGATCAGTCCAGGCCAATGAAGTGCTCAGAACAAGTAGATTCCCTTTGATTTTCTTCCCCAGGCTTCCTTCTTTGTTGTCTTGGTCTCTCTTAGGTATAACATTTGACAAACTTTGTTGAATAAATGTGTTAGGGAACAGAATTCAGAGCCCGGGCCAGTCTCTTAGAGAAAACCTGCAGTGTTATGTATGTTAAATGACTTTTCAATGATTGCCACCTTCTGATTCCCACCTGAAGTCTGCTCTAATTGTCTCTCTGAATTTTACAGCTGAGAGTTTACGCCCAGCCACTGCAAAAACAAACGGCGGAATACGCAGCGAACGTGACAAAAGTCGTGTTTGACTTCTTTGAAGAGTACTTTAATTTGAACTATTCTCTCCCCAAACTAGGTGATTATTAATCCTTCTATTTTGCATTCTCTTAATTCACTGTTGTGGTTATGTTTCTCCTACAGGTCTCTGTGCTGTGGTGGAAAACAGCCTGAAAGCATTTAGTTGCTAACTGCTGATGTTATGGCAGGTTGTTTTACAACTGTACCCCTGTAGTTAAAGATCTCCTTACATGTCATGAAGGGAGAGTTGGACTCAGTAACAGTTTAGTGACCTGTTCTCACAGTGCAGTTTGCTGAATTGAAGCAGTGGTCTTGTCACTATTTTGAAGTGTCTTGTGGAAAATCAGGAGGAGCATTGGTGTGACCAGCAAAGGAACATCTTGAGCTAAGGTAGAGACAGAAGTTTAAGAAAAATACGTACCACTGCCATGAGAACTTCTGGACAAAAGTCATCAGTGAGATAAGTGACGATGCAAACTGCCAGAGAGTATGTCATACTATTTATTAACCTTAGTGCAAAGTGGGTGTGTATCCACTTCCCAGAAAGATGAACATGGCCCAGGATGGATTTTGTAGTTTCTACTACTGGGCAAAATAAAGACCCAGAGCTAAACAAAAGTGGGCACACTAGCAGTTTTTGCTCATGATTACAAAAGAAGCAAAGAAAAAAGTATTGCATTTGGGCATCTTGGGCCATATGGACTCTGGATCTGATCAATGCAGTTTGAACTAATAAAGATGGGAATGAATCAGACTTTTGGAAAAGTTTCCTCCTAAGACCTCCAAAGAGGTAATTCAGTGAGGTTCATGAGCTTAAAAGCATGGAAAAATATTAGCTACAAACAAATTAAGACAATGTGGGGGGGGGGGGGGGGGGGGGGGGAAAAAAGAAAAAAAAAAAAATAAACAATATTGGTATGGGGATGAAAAAAATATACAAATATATTTTTATTCGACTCTTTGGCTTTCGATGATG